>JACEIK010006401.1:44783-59347 GCA_018107945.1 Datura stramonium
AACGGTTAGTTTGCAAAACTCATGAGACTTGGTCGAGTAATTGAGGATAGTCATTCAATAGGGATTGGTCGATCGTTTGAATGAATCTAAGTTATCAGTTATGTAAGTAAGTATTGGTAAAGATCACGAATGTATAGCCAAATCTGTTATGAATCCACGGGGAACACAAACCCTAGTTATCCTTTAATTATTGATTCACAAATACAATCTTGATTGCTGTTTATTTTTATAATTGCTTTTTATTAGAATCCCCCCATTGTGAAGTAATTACCATACAAGTTCATCTACCGGCTATAATATAGATCTTCCATATTCCCTGTGGGTTCGACCCCAACCTATTAGTTGGGTTCTTTATTGACAACGTCCACTTCATACTTCAATTGGAAGTGTGGTTTGAGCGTTATCAGCGGCGGACATGCCGGAACCACCTCCAACAGCTCCTATACCTATACCATCAGATTAGGAAGTTAGGAGTGCTGTCTATATGCTATCCCAGATGATTGTCGCTCAGTGCCAGCATATGGTACCAGTGGGTACTGAGTCTTCGGAAGGACCTGGGAGTTCAAGGGTTCAGGAGTACCTTGCCTAAGTCCCCGGCAGTTTACAGGGACGGATCGGGGAGTGGAATCTCAGGACTTCCTGGACCAGTTGTAGCGTATTTTCAGGGTGATGCATGCTACGCTCACGGAGTCGGTTGAGTTAGTGGTATTTCGGCTATAGGACATAGCAGTGTTATGATACGAGAGCTGGGAGAGGTCCTGAGGTAGAGACGCTCCCCCTACGACTTGGCCTAGTTTCTTGGTGGCCTTCCTGGATCATTACTTGCCGCGGGAAATTCGACAAGCTCGGGTAGATTAGGTTTTGCACCTAAAGCAAGGCTCGATGAGTGTCCGGGAATATGCTATGAGGTTTGATTCTTTGGACAGGTATGCACCATCTTTTGTAAACACTATGCAAGTCAGAGTGCATCGGTTTATTATGGGGCTACTCCCAGAGTACGTGGAAACTTGTGCTACAGCTACTCTATGGGAGGATATGGATATCGCCCATATTCAAGCTTTTGCTCAAAATGTTGAGGGGATCAGGCAGCGGAAACGGGAGATAGAGAGGGTAAGTCAGGAGTAACGCTGTAGGGCCAAATCCTGTGACATGCAGATAGAATTCCAGGGCGGACCTAGGCCACGAATATCAGGTAGGCCACCTAGACCCCCGCCTCAACAACAGCAGTAGCAGGATGGCAGATTAGACCGTTGAGGGAAGTCAGGACCTGGTGAGAGCTCACGGGCATTAGGATCTCAGCAGCAGAAGGGGGTCGATTAAAGTAGGCCCACCGTGCTGCGTTGTGCTATTTGCAGTTGACGTATCTTGGGACATGCAGGTATGGTTCTACTGCTTGTTACACTTGTGGACAAGAAGGTCACATGAGGGATTGTCCAACTAGAGGTCAGGGTGATCAGGATCGACATGACAGATCTTCAGCAGGGTCACATGCCCTAGCACCTTCAGCAGGGCACAGACCCTCATTTTCAGCCGGTAGAGGCTGAAGTAGGTCAAGGGCATCTAGCTCAGACAGTAGTCCTGACGCAGTTATGCTTTACCAGGGCGACAAGAGTTAGAGTTGTCGCCGGATGTTGTGACAGGTATGATGGACATTTTCTCTCACCTAGTTTATGTTTTGATAGACCCAGGTTCTACTTTGTCCTATGTTACCCCATTAGTGATCTGGAAGTTTGATATAATGCCAGAATTGCTCCAGTGACCTTTATCAGTATCTACATCCATCAGTGATTCTATTATAGCAAAAAGGGTCAACCAGGGGTGTACGATAGAGGTCGTTGGTCATTAGACTTTAGCAGATTTAGTGGAACTAGAAATGATCGATTTTGATGCAATTATGGGTGTGGACTGACTAGCACCGTGTTATGGCAACATAGAGTGCTGGACCAAGACAGTCTGATTCCACTTTCCAGGGGAGGTAGTGCGAGAGTGGAAGGGCAGTGCAGCTACGCCAAAATGTAGGTTCATATCTTATCTTTGGGCAAAGAAGTTAATAGCAAAGGGTTGTATATATCATATTGCTAGGGTTCAAGATATGCAAGAAGAATCCCTGACTCTTCAATCCATTCCAGTAGTCAATGAACATCTAGATGTGTTTCTAGATGAACTTCCTGGTATTCTCCCAGAACGGGAAATCGATTTCTTTATCGACTTGTTACCAGGTACTCAGCTTATATCCGTCCCTCCGTAGCGAATGGCTCCGGTTGAATTGAGAGAACTGAAGGAATAGTTGAAAAATTTGTTAGATAAGGGCTTCATCAGGCCGAGTACCTCACCGTGGGGTGCGCCAGTTTTATTTGTGAGAAAGAAAGATGTCTCTCTCCGTATATGCATAGACTATCGGTAGTTGAACAAGGTTACCATTAAGAATGAATACCCACTTTCCAAGATAGATGACTTTTTGATTAGTTACAAGGGGAGAAATATTCCTCCAAGATCGGCTTACTATCAGGGTATCACCATGTTACGAGTTCGGAGAAAGATATCCCGAAAACAACTTTCAGGACCAGGTATGGTCATTTTGAATTCCTAGTCATGTCCTTCGGGTTGACGAATGCTCTAGCAGTGTTCATGGATATGATGAATAACATCTTCAAGTCGTATTTAGACTATTTTTGATAGTATTTATCAATGACATCCTGGTGTACTCCCATTCAGAAACAGAACAAAAAAATCATTTGTGAACGGTACTTCAAACCCTCAAAGATCGTCAGTGGTATGCAAAGTTTTCTAAATGTGAGTTATGGATGAATTCCGTGGCCTTCCTGGGCCATATTGTATCAAAGGTCGGCATTCAGGTTGATTTGCAGAAATTGAGGTGGTAAAGACATGGCCTAGACCTAAACTCCAACAGAAGTTCACAGTTTCCGGGGATTAGTTGGGTATTACCGGAGGTTTATAGAAGGATTTTCTACTCTATCAGCGCCCTTGACGATTGAATCAGAAAGCCGCCAAATTTCAGTGGACTGAGGCCTGCGAGCAAAGCTTTCAGGAGCTGAAGAACAGACTAATGTCGGCACCAGTGTTAGCCTTGCCAGAAGGTTCAAAGGGTTATGCCGTATATTGTGATGCTTCAGGTGTTGGGTTAGGATGCATCCTGATGCAGCACGGTAAGGTAATTGCTTATACTTCAAGGAAGCTAAGAAATCATGAAAAGATCTCACTCACGACCTAGAGTTACCCGCAGTGGTTCACGCCTTGAAATTTGGAGACATTACCTGTATGGAGTGCACGTGGATATTTTTACTGATCATAAGAGCCTCTAATACATCTTCACATAGAAGGAATTGAATTTGCGGAAGCATCATTGGTTAGTGTTGCTAAAGGACTACAACATGAACATTTTGTATCACCCAGGGAAAGCCAATATTGTAGCAGATGCACTTAGCCGCAAATTTATGGGAATCTTGGCACATATGAGGCTAGAACAGTGGGAAATGGCTCAAGAATTTCACCGGTTAGCCAGCTTAGCCATTCGGATTGTGGACTTAGAGGATAATGTGGTTGTGATTCAGAATACCGCAGTATCATCCCTGGTTGTGGAGGTGAAAGAGCGTCAGTATGAACATCCTAACTTGGTACAACTCGGAGATAAAGTTAAACAAGGCGAGTTAGTGGCATTTGAATTAACAGGAGACGTGGTCTTGAGATTTAGGGGTCGCCTCTGCTTTCTTGATGTGGCGAGACTTCTCCAGCAGATCATGGAAGAGCTACATTTTTTCCATTATTCCTTTCACCCAGGTTCGACAAAGATGTATCATGACATAACAGAAATATATTGGTGGCCTGGGATGAAAAAGGGTGTAGCAGAATTTGTAGCACAATGTCCTAAGTGTCAATAGGTAAAGGCCAAACATTAGAAACCCGATGGATTAACTCAGGATATAGCAGTGCCTATGTGGAAATGGGAAGTAATCAAAATGGACTTTGTGATAGGATTACCCCATACCAGGCATAGATTTGATTCTATTTGGGTTATTGTGATAGATTAACGAAATCAGCTCATTTCTTACCAATCAGGACTGCCTTCTCCACCGAGGACTATGCTGAGTTGTATATAAAAGAGATAGTCTGACTGCATGATGTCCTCGCCTCTATTATTTCTGATAGAGGAGCGCAGTTCACAACTAGATTTTGACAGTCATTTCAGAAAGGACTGGGGCCACAGGTTAATCTGAGTACAACATTCCATCCTTCGACAGACGGTTAGGAAGAATGCACGATTTAGTCGCTCGAGGATATGTTACAGGCATGCGTGTGATATTTTGTAGGAAGTTGGGACGAACATTTACCCCTTGTCGAATTTGCATACAATAACAGTTACCACTCTGCAATTCAGATGGCACCTTATGAGGCCATGTACGGGCGAAAATGCAGATCCCCTATCGGGTGGTTTGAACTAGGGGAGTCAGAGTTAGTAGGACCTGATATGATTCACCAGTCAGAAGAGAAGGTCAAACTCATTAGAGAGCTCTTATTAACGACCCAAAGTCTCCAGAAGTCCTATTCTGATATACGGTGTAAAGACTTGGGAATTTGAAGTCGATGATTGGGTATTTCTTAAGGTTTCACCCATGAAGGGCGTGATGACGTTTGGTAAGAAGGGCAAGCTTAGGCCTAGATTTATTGGCCCTTATCGGATTTTCCGGAGAATAGGCTGAGTAACATATGAACTAGAACTACCTCCAGAGATAGAATCTGTCCACCCAGTCTTTCACGTGTCAATACTGCGGAAGTGCATAGGAGATCCTCGCGAGTGGTGCTAGTTGGGGACGTTCAGGTCACTAAGGAGCTAGCCTATGAAGAAGTTCCAGTTGCCATACTAGATCATCAAGTTCGCAGGTTAAGAACTAAAGATGTAGCCTCTTTTAAAGTATTATGGAGGAACAGGAATAAGTAAGAGATGACCTGGGAAGCCGAGGATGACATGAGGTTTAGATATCCTCACTTGTTCCAGGATTGATTCAGATTATGCAGTTAAAGGTGATGTTGTTATTCAGTTGTTATTTTACTGCTTATGTTATCGGTACTGTTAGCTAGCCACCTCTTGTGATGAAATAGTTGTTTATAGCGTCCTGCGAGGCGTCTGTGTTGGACTTTTCTACATTTTAGGTTTTCGGATAGTTCACCATACAGGGGAGACTCTATCGAAATTTTCCCAAGTCTTGGTAGTTAACTTCTTTAAGCTTGAGAATGACATTCGAGGACGAATGTTCCTAAGGGGGAAAGGATGCCACACCCCGTAAATGTTAACAATTAGTAAGCATACGTGTGGACTTGTGATGAATAAAAAGAGCTTGACGCATGTGGAAAAAGCCTCGGAAGTAGGGACGGGTGAGGCTAGGCCGCGAAGGGCCAGCGCGATGCGCCAGGCACTAAGGCGCCATGGGAGGCGTGACACGGGGGGCATGCTGGCATGATGGCTAGCGCGGGGCGCCCCCCTTCCACCGACCTCATATATATATATACCCCCTTAGCTTAAATTTTAGTCATTTCCAAATATCCTCTTGGCCAGAAGTAAAGGAATATGTAGATTTCAATTATTTTTCGTCTGATTATGCTACCAAACACCGTCCAATCTCAAATTAACTTCAAGTAACGAGTTTTAGACCTACGGGAAGCATTACTACGGTGTTATTTCTCAAAAATTCACTCGGCAACCTGGAACTTCGCCGAGTAAAATTTGTCAGAATTGCTCTAAATTGATTCCTACACGGTCACATGCATTAGGTAAGCATTTCTCTCTTATGAACTCTCGGGAAATTATAGATTTTCGACTAAGTTATTTGAAGTTGGGTTATAGTAAATTCTATTATCAAAAGTTATCTATATTTATCGAGTTTAGTATTGAAACTAGTTCTATTATCTCAGTATAAAGGTTACAGTTGGAAAGAATCATCGATTGCAAGTTAAACCTCACTAGTTAAATCAGAAATCAGTATTCGAGGTATGTTAAGGCAATTTCCTTTGGCAAGTTATTCCTGGCATGTTGTAATATGACCTAGACTCCTGTAAGAACGCCAGAAGCATGATTATTGTGGGTAGATGCTATTATCAGTCTGAGATTGGTGTTGTTTGTTTAGATTGGGATTAACCCTACCCTATATAGCCTTCCATGACCAACCCTAGGGTTACTAGCTATGTCGACGCCTACGAGGATATATGACGTCGCTTCAAGGAGCGATATGCCGTCCCAAGGGCCATATTATAGTCCATTCCATGGCTGGAATATTATTTTTAGGTCGTATCGGCATCACTGACCCTCATCGAGCCTGGTGCCCAGGGTGCAGTTATCAGGAGTCCACCGGACTCAGACATAACTATAGATCAGGAGCCGACTGGGCTCAGTTGCAGACCCAGGGGACCGGTAGGATGGCTGTAGTTACCTGTTGACTCATCTTGGCCTGATTAGGGGTATATAGATTGAAGTGAACTCGCCAGGGCTTATGGGGCCCCCGAGCGGGTTATTTTGTGCTGGATGTACCTTCCGAGCTTATGGGGGATAGATAAGGTTCTTATTTGTGCTATTTATTGTTTGTTGTACAATAGGTTATATGGTTATATCAGGTTAACTCTCTATCCCTCCTATTGAATTGTTCAGTTTCATTATCTGTATTATTCAGTCATTTTCTTTTTTTGCCTTACATATTCGGTACATATTGTACTGACACTCGTCTTTGGAGCACTGCATTACTTGCCTGCAAGTAAGGATAGACACCGTTTAGGACCTCCCTAGTTATCAACCTAGTCAGCAGTTTGATCAGCTCCTTTTTCCTTGAAGTTTTTAGTTAGAAGGTTTGTTCTTTTGTTGTACCGTTTATGGGTAGGTCAGGCCCTGTCCCGAACATTATTCCACTCTTAGAGGCTTGCAGGCTACAGATTTCTAGTATTACTTATATTGTTGGCCGTGTGGGGCCTATGTATTTTTTCCTTTGCGTGATGGCTGTGTGGGGCCTAGTCTAGCTATTAGTTAGCAGCCTTGTTAGCTATAGTATAGTTTTGGTTGCTTGTTTCCAGTATAAGATAACTAGAAAGCATGGTGGTCTTGTCTTCCTGCATAGGATCTCTTATTACTGCTTGTTGTTGTTTAGATGTTTTCTTTTACAGGTAGCTATGCGGCCTTGTCGGCCGGAGTCTATGTTTACAGCCGAGATATAACTCGTCGTTTTCTTGAATTGAAAGCAAGCATGCACCAGAGATGCATAAGCCCTGTCAGGTTAGTTTAGATCCCAGTATGGCACCAGGTTCCAGTCATACCTCCTAAGGTGGGGCGTGACAACTACTTAACAATGAAGGCAAAAGTGTCACAACATTTTTGCGGAAGCACATATTCACTAGATTTGGTACTCCTAGAGCAATCATTAGTGATGGTGGATTACACTTTTGTAACTATCTCTTTAGAACCCTACTGGAGAAATATGGCGTCAATTATAAGGTGGCAACACCTTACCATCCTTAGTCAAGTGGGCAGGTGAAAGTTTCAAACAGGGAGATAAAAACCATTCTTGCCAAAATAGTGAATACTAATCGGCCAGATTGGTCTAGGAAGCTCGATGATGCGCTGTGGGCCTATCGAACAAATTATAGGACCCCCATTAGTTCATCTCCATATCAGCTGGTCTATGGCAAATCATGTCATCTACCGGTTGAATTAGAATATAAGGCATTATGGGCTTTGAAAAAGCTGAACTTAAATTGGAATGAAGCAGCCAAGTGAGACTTGACCAGCTCAATGAGTTGGATGAATTCCGACTTAGAGCTTATGAGAGTGCGGCCATTTATAAATAAAGAATGAAGATCTATCATGATAAGAAGATTGCAAAAAGGGATTTCAACACTGGTGATTTGGTCCAGCTGTTCAACTCAAAGCTCCGTTTGCATCCTAGAAAATTGAAATCTAGGTGGATGGGACCATACAGAGTGGTGAAAGTGTCCCCATACGGTGTAGTGGAACTTGAGAACAAATATGGAAAAAGTTCAAGGTGAACGGGAAAAGAATAAAGATATATCTAGGAGATACAGAGGAAATAAGAGGAATCGAGGCGGTGTACCTTGATAATGCCTGAAGAATCACAAAAGTTACATCATGCCATAACATTAAATCAGGCGTTGCATGGGAGGCAACCCATGGATGATGAGGTCTGAGAAGCCACAAGTATGTTCCCTTCCTTCTGCTTTATATTCTATGCTTCAGGGATGAAGCATGCTTTTTAAAAAGGGGAGGGGGTGTACTTGTATTTTTGGGAATTTTGATTCGTCTGAGGGTTTTTCTTGCCGTGTTTCTTTTCCCTCAATCATGCTATCTAGTAGAATCAGCATGTTTAGGATTTTATTTTTTTGTGATTTTTGTTTAATTAGAAAGTAGCTTCGAAGTACTTAGCCAATAAATTGCACTAGTTTTGAATTTGTAAAAGTTGACCCGTTTTAAAATTTTTTGATGATTAGCTATGTACTTGTGATTGCAAAGCAAGATTTCTATAGATCTATTATTTCATTTAGAAACCGGACAGGTAGAGTGAATGCAAGACATTTACCTAATATTCCGTAATTTTATGGCACTTTCAACGCTTAAAACCAGGAAATTATGCATATTCCGGGTATGTTTATATAGGTATGATGTGTTTTGTGCTTAATATTGTAGGAAAAAAGGTTCGGGAGTGAATTAGTTAAATTAGTGCTAAAAACCACTGAAAAGGTGACTTCCAGGCACTTCACGAGTCATTGGTAGGAGGTACGGCTCATTGTTGAAGGTGTGGGCAAAAGATGGATTTTTGATGATGCAAGACAGTATAACTGACGATTTGAGAAAACGACTCGTTACAACTGGTAACAAGTCATGAGGTCAACCGTGAAAGCTGAAAGAGGAAATATTAACAAAGTGGTCAGTGTAGTTGATGACAGACATCACGAGTCGTCACATGAAGGAATGACTTATTGGTATATCACTAAGACCAACCGTAAGGTGCACTGGAATTTTGGAGGAATGAGACCACGAGGGACCTAACGACTCGTGCTCAGGAACGACGATTTGTTAGGTGACCCATTGCCACAACTGAGTACGTTGTTGAGGACGACTGTTTTAAGCAAGGAATGACTCGTCAGAAGGCCAAAAGAATCGTCACCAAGCCCGTTGCCACTGCCGACCTGGTTTCCAGTTTTAATTAGGAAAAGGATTTCTTGGAACTATAAATACACAGTTTAGGTTTATTTTTTCAAATGATTTTCAGACGATTTTTCTGACAAGTATAGAGTAATTGAGAGAGCCAACTTTATTAGTTTTCAACTAGAATTTTGGTATTGATCAATTGTTCTTGAGTCAAAAAATGAAAGCAACATTGGAGTTTATTAATCGATTTTGGAGTTTTCATTCAATCTACGTGGTTTTTATTCTACGATAATTTGTAAGTTGCAATTATGATTTCTTCAATATTTTGTGATTGCGATAATACAAGCATGTGTAGCTAAATCCATAAACTAGGTTTGTGGGAACCAAGATGAATTAACACACATAGGTAAAAACACTTAGTGATTCTTGAACGGGGTTTTATGCATGTATTNTTATGCATGTATTATTTTTTCCTTCGTTTTGATTGATTCTTGACGGTTGCAAACGTTAGGACTTGCCTTATTCTTACTTACCGGACCAAGGAGGTAAAGAATGGGAAAAGGAATTTACAACAGAGATTTGAGGCTATCAACCCTCATATAATTGCTTGAACTTGTCCAGGGATAGCTAATCCGATATTAAGGGTAAGGGTAAAATAAAGTACACCCATATACGGACCAAGTTGCGTGGTGATAATCATCTAGATAGGGGACCAACCATTCAGGTGAACCTAACATACCAATTGCATGTTAAGCACCAGAATACATCACTAGTGTATAGGCCTTGTAGTTATGAAATCTTGGAAAACACAATCCTAGTCAAGTCGTTAATTGAATACAACCGAATTTGATTTTAGCATTCAACAATTTTACTTTGTTTATTATTCTATATTTTCCCCCTTCTGAAATAAGTAACTCAATAGTAATAGTTATTTGCATTAACTTAAGTTCTTACCATATTCCCTGTAGGATCGACCTCAACCTTTATTGGGTTCTATATTTGACAATCGACCTCTTATATCTCAATTGCGAGGTGTAATTTTGGCGACATCAAATTTTGGCGCCGTTTCTGGGGAATACGGATAAGACTTTTGTTAGTTGTGTTTGCTTTACTGTTGGTTCTTATTTCCTTTTTACGTTTTTGTTTTTGTTTTTTTGTACCAAACAAGTCTTACCCATGGAGGAGTTATTGTTTCTCGATGACCTAGCAGCAGTGTTGATGGACATTGGGGCTGAGGAGATTGTAAATGCACTTGCTAGCATGCGGTCATATACTTACGCTCCAAAGAAGATCGATCTAGATTTAAAAAATAGGGTGACCCCACCAGCCAAGCGATCCATTGAGGAGCCTCCAATGTTGGAGCTCAAAGCACTCCCATCCCATTTACAGTATGTATTTTTGGGTCCGGTAACACTTTGCCGGTCATTGTTGTAGCTGACCTGGAGGAATGGCAAGTGGAGGCTTTGGTCTCCGTCTTGAAGAGATACAAAAGAGCCATTGGGTGGACCATTCTAGATATTATTGGAATCCCAGCCAGTATTTGCACTCATAAGATCCAACTAGAACCAGATTGCATTCCGAGTATACATCAGCGTAGGTTGAATCCACCTATGCAAGAGGTGGTCAAGAAGGAAATCATAAAGTGGTTGGATGCAGGTGTGGTTTATCCTATTGTAGACAACAAATGGGTGAGCCCAGTATAGTGTGTACTGAAAAAGGGAGGAATCATGGTGGTCCCAAATGCGAACAATGAGCTCATTCCTCTAAGACTAGTCACCGGTTGGAGAGTATGCATGGATTACAAAAAACTGAACCGGTGGACATAGAAAGATCACTTTCCGATGCCATTCATGGACCAGATGTTAGATAGACTTACAGGTAGAGGATGGTATTGTTTCCTTGATGTTTATTCGGGGTACAATCAGACTTTTATAGCCCTTGAAGACCAAGAGAAGACCATATTCACTTGCCCATATTGTACATTTGCTTTTAAGAGGATACCGTTCAAGTTATGTAATGCACCCGCCAGTTTTCACCATTGCATGATGTCCATAATTTCTGACATGGTGGAAGACATCATTGAAGTCTTCATGGATGATTTTTCTGTGGTGGGTGACTCATTCGAGGATTGTTTGGATCATTTGAGCAAGGTGCTTCAGAGATGCGAAGAGATAAATTTGGTGCTTAAGTAGGAAAAGTGCCATTTCATGGTCAAGGAAGGAATAGTGCTAGGCCACAAGATTTCTGGTAAGGCTATGGAGGTAGACCTGACCAAGATTGAGGTGATTGCTAGTCTACCACCTCCAATTTCTGTGAAAGGTGTTCGAAGCTTTTTGGGCCATGCAGTTTTCTACAGAAGATTCATCAAGGACTTCACCAAAATTGCACATCCATTGTGTAAACTACTCTAGAAGGAGGTGAAGTTTGTTTTTGACGAGGCATGTATGAAGGTGTTCGAATGTCTGAAAGAGAGATTGACCACGACCCCCATTATCGTGGCACCTGATTGGTCTTTTCCTTTTGAAGTGACGTGTGACGCTAGCGGTGTGGCCCTAGGAGCTGTGTTGGCTCAAAGGCGTGAAAAGATTTTTCATCCAATTTATTATGCTAGAAAGGCTCTTAATACAACTCAGAAAAATTATACCGTGACAGAACAGAAGCTGTTGGATGTAGTTTTTGCATTTGAAAAGTTTCGGGCATACTTGCTCGGAACCAAGGTGATAGTCCACACAAACTATGCAGCTTTGAGATATTTGATGGCAAAGAAAGATGCCAAGCCATGGTTGATTTGATGGGTTTTGCTGCTACAAGAGTTCGAGTTTGAGGTAAAAGATCGGAAAGGGACTGAAAATCAGGTTGCAAACCACTTATCCAGATTGGAGCTTGATGTAGCACTTAGAAATGAGCATGCTATAGATGACGCATTTCCAGACGAGCAGGTCCTAGCGACATCTCAAGATCTCATCCCATGGTTTGCAGACTTTGCTAATTATCTGGTGAGTGATGTTGTACCAGAGCACTTATTTTTTCACTAGAGAAGGAAGTTTATGTCTGATGTGTAGAAATTCTTCTGGGATGAGCCCTACTTATTCCGCATATGTGCTGATGGGGTTATCCGGAGATGCGTACACGAGGTAGAGATGCTGAGTATATTGGAGGCCTGCCACTCATCCCCTATTGGAGGCCACCACAGCGGGATCCGCACAGCCCACAAAATTCTACAATGTGGGTACTGTTGGCCAACCATTGACCAGGATGCACACGATTTTGCAAAGGCGTGTGATGCATGTCAAATACAAGGAGGCATATCACAGAGGCATGAGCTTCCTCTTACTCCCATCCTCGTTATTGAACTATTTGATATATAGGGCATTGATTTCATGGGTCCCTTTGTGAGCTCAAACGGGATGAAGTATATACTTGTTGGTGTTGACTACGTTTTGAAATGGTTGGAAGCAGTTGCTCTACCAAACAATGAAGGGAAGAGTGTCGCAACTTTCTTGAAGCGGAATACATTTGCAAGATTCGGGACCCCCAGAGCCATCATTAGTGATGGGGGCTCACATTTCTGTAATCGGTTGTTTTGCTCTTTATTGGAAAAATATGGGGTCAAACACAGGGTGGCCACACCCTATCATCCGCAGTCTAGTGGGAAGGTTGAATTCACCAACCAGGAGATTAAGACTATTTTGGCGAAGACTGTGAATGCAAATCGGACAAATTGGGCTAGAAAGCTAGATGATGCTTTATGGCCCTATGGGACCGCCATCAAGAATCCTATAGGTATGTCTCCGTATCAGCTTGTTTATGGTAAAGCATGTCATCTCCCGGTCGAACTTGAGCATAAAGCTCAAGAAGCTGAATTTGGATTGGAAAGAAGCTGCGAACTTGAGGCTTGATCAGTTGAATGAGTTAGATGAATTTAGTTTGAAAGCCTATGAGAGTTCTGAAATTTACAAACTAAGAATGAAAATCCAGCATGACTGAAAAATTGAGAAAAGAGAATTCAGTCCGGGTGATATGTACTCTTGTTTAATTCTAGACTTCGGTTGTTTCCAGGAAAGTTAAAGTCTAAGTGGTTGGGACCTTTTTGAGTGGACCAAGTATTCTCCCATGGGGCAATCGAATTGGAAAACCATGAAGGAAGCGGTTCAAGGTAAATGGTCAGCGGGTAAAAGCTTATTTTGGGAGAAGTGAAGAACTCAAACTGGTTGACCTGTGGAATCTGAGTGAAGTTTGAGTAACTCAAGAGACTTGCGTCGTGCCGTGACATTAAATCAGGCACTGCATGGGAGGCAACCCATGGAGGTGTTGTGGTGAAGTATGAGTAGCCAAAACACCCACATCGTGCCGCGATGTTAAATTAAGCGTTTCTCTGGAGGCAACCCAAGTTGTAAATGTAAGAAATAAGTAGTGTTCACGTTTGTTGATGGGTGTAGGTTAATAAGATGGAAAATTTGAAGTTGGAACCAAAAATTGGAACTTCAGTTCTAGTGCAAAAAGTCACAAAACGAGTCATCATCTGACCTGACGACTCATTCAAGTAACTCGTGAAGAGAACTGCAGAAAACAAGGGAGCAACGGGCGACTTAATGATTTGTGTCCTCATGAAACGGCTCACTCAATGGATCGTTGGGAGACCAAATGAGTTGTTAAGTTACCCGTCTTGAAGCTACATCAGGCCAAGGACCATGACTCAGGCAACGACTCGTTGGGTGACACCACGAGTCGTTACTTGACTCGTTAGGTCCCAGGTAAGTTATCGAACTCAGGTAAAAGAATAAAGGGTCAAAACGAGTCGTCTCATTACTTAACGACTAGTGTAGTTAGTTATCAGGTATTTTATTTATCTGCTATTCAACCCGACCCAGGAGTGGAATTGGGGTGCTTTTAAGTTATATCAACTAAAAAACCCGATTCTTTCCCTTTTCCAAAATCGCACTAGTATCCCTCCCCAAAAACTTCAAATTTCCCTCTTCTCTTCTTGTTTTTCCTCACTCAAACCCCATCGACAATACCTTCACCATTGCACCCCCAGTCACTCAACCACACTCACGAATAATTGCACTCTATCTCTGATCAAGCACATTGTGAGTAATCTTCCCCATGAAATTTTGAATATTGTTGCAGTTAAACAAGAATTGTTGAGGACCCATGTTGTGAATGAGATTGAATATATTTCGATTAATATTGTGTTTATCTGTGTCTCTTGATGAAAATAAACCCTAGGAATATTTAAATTTCGATCTTATTTCACCTGGGTTGATTTTAGATTGTAAAGCTCTGTGTTTGTGGAATTGAAAATTTAGGAAGAAGATGAAGTTGAATCGTGTGAACTGAAACTCTTGAGCATGAGCTACATCACGAGTCATTGGATCACCAAACGACTCATTGTGTAGCT
>JACEIK010006401.1:68030-91451 GCA_018107945.1 Datura stramonium
GGTTTTACCCTGTAGTCCAGTCCCTGTGGGTTCGACATTCCGGTTCTTAAAAAGGGCCACTGTATTACTTGTACAACCCGTACACTTGCGGGCTCATCATGGACCAGGGTTCCCGTGCACACAGGTTCCCAGAACTACATTGCCAGCGTAGGTTACAATATTTATTGGCCTGATTGGCCCCAGACTTTTGTGATCACCTAGTTCATTCCTTTATACCCTAGAAAGGTATATTGGGTCCTACTGATGGGGTGTATACATCAGTCTCCACGTCTAACTCATGTGGTTACATGTCAGTTACAGACTCTCCCACTAGTCAGTTTAGTCCAGTTTCAGTTCAGTTAAGATCAGTAGTACACACTTGGAACATGCTTTGGCCATCAGACAAGGTCTTTTAGAACACCTCAGTATTTCAGTTATTTAGTTCAGTAGCTTTAGTTAGTCGTTGTATTTCTTTTCAGTTCAGCATTTTCTTTTATTTACCTCATTGTGTTTGTTTCTCTCACTTACTCAGTACATTCAAAGTACTGATGCATACTTTTATGTTGTATCATTTTTTGATACAGTTGTAGGATCTCAGTATCAGCTTCGTTAGCCGACCGCTCTATTGAAGACCTCAGCTATTCCAGTTGGTGAATCCTCATTCTTTGAGGATAGAGATTTATTTATTTCAGCTATATTTTCATTCCTTCTATTTATATTTGGAGTTAGCTGGGGGATTGTCCCAGCAACTCATTTGTCATAGTGGCTTTCAGACTCAGATTGGTATTTCAGACTTGTAGCTTTGTTCTAATATTTTCAAATATTATGAACCAATTTATTTCCTTCAAGTATTTATATTTATACTTTAAGCTTCCGTTATATGTATGTTTACTCAGAATGCTAGTGTATGGTAGACCAGGGATTGACTTGGGGTTACTTGTAACTCCAAGTATCGTGTTCCATCCAGGGTTTAGACTCGGGGCATGACAAACTTGGTATGAGAGCCATAGGTTCAGAGTATCCTCAGATGTCTGAAAGCTGCATTGAGTAGAGTCCTCTTCATAGGTGTGAAGCGTGCCACATTTATGACGGGGAGGCTACTAGATGTTATTAGGAAAACTCCTTTTTTCATACTCCTTATCGTGCATTGAAATTCAGTTCCATAATCCTTCTCCTAACTCATTCTCTACTTCATTTCTGTGAATCATGCCTCCATGATGCGGTAATGTAAAAAGGGCTAGTAATGCACACCGACCTGCCCAACCAGCCCCGAAAGCCCCTCAGAATGACTCGGTGTCTACCGCAGAATTGAGGGAAGCCATTCAGCTGCTCGCCCAAACTGTTACCAACCAGGTAAACCAGTAGGTGGTTCCAATCAACAAGAATAGCTCCACAGCAGCTTCCCGAGTGGAGGGACTTCACCCGGATGAACCCTCTGAATTTTCACCTAAGGTGGGAGAGCATCCACAAAGATTTGAGGATGAAATTAAAAAGATCACCCAAATTATGGGTGTCAGTCCCTCATAGACTACCGACTTGGCTACCTACCAGCTGAAAAGGGTAGCCTGGGTCTAGTACAAACAGTGGAAGGAGGGGAGGCCAACGGAAGCAAGACCAATAGAATGGGAGGAGTTCACTACAGCCTTCCTGGATTGATTCTTCCCTTGGGAACTCAAGGAGGAAAAGGTAATGGAGTTCATGAATTTGAGATAGGGAAATCGAACGGCAAAAAAGTATGCCCTGGAGTTCACCAAGTTGTCCATATACGCTCCAGAGATGGTGGCCAAGCCAAGGGCTCGCATGCTGAAATTTGTAAATAGGGTGTCGAATCTGGTCCTTAAAGAGTGTAGGATAGAGATTTTGATTAAGGATATTGACCTCTCCAGCCTGATTGTCTATGCACAGTAAATTAAGGCCAAAATATTGAGGGATATGGTGTGAAAGATCAAGCGGACAAGGACTAGCCAATCAGATTATGGTCATCAGAGGTCTGGTGGTAGCAGCCACCCACAACAGTAGCAACAAAGGGCTCCAATACCAAGCTCAGCCAGTGCCCCTACCTTTTCGGCCAGGATCGTAGGGGTGGAGCATCTAATTTTAGTCCCAGAGCTACAGTGCCGGTAACAGGTATCCAGCTTGCCTCAAGTGTGACAAGAACCACCCAAGAGAGTGTCTTTAGGATTGAGATAACTGTTTTGGTTGTGGACAACTTGCTCATCGGCTTAAGGAATTCCTGTCAATAGAACGGGGAAGGTCACAATCCACTACCTCAACAGCTCCAGCATGCCAATACTTCAGGTGTGGGTGGCGATCAGCGTCAAAACTATTTTATGCATTGTCTTCTCATCGGGATTAAGAGATCCCACCTAACGTGGTCACGGGTATGTTACATCTTTTCCACCTAGATGTATATGCACTACTTGATTCGGGGGCCACATTATCATTCGTGACTCCCTACGTAGTAGTCCAGTCTCGATATCAGTCCAAAGGTCCTCTCAGAACTAGTTTCAGTCTCCACTCCAGTTGGCGAGTCAATTAGAGCCAACCAGGTGCATAGAAACTGCCCAATCTCAATCTTCAATAAAGTCATTCCAGCTGACCTTGTAGAGTTAGACCTGGTCGACTTTGACCTCATTCTTGGCATAGATTGGTTACACTCCAGTTATGCCTCAGTGGACTGCAGAACTAGGGTCATCAGGTTTCAGTTCCCTAATGAGTCAGCTCTAGAATGGACGGGTAGTAGTTTAGCACCTAAGGGTAGGTTTATTTTCTACTTAAGGCCAAGAAACTCATATATAAGGGATGTATTTACCATATAGTTCGGGTCAAGTATTCCGACTCTGAGACCCCAACTATCCAGTTAGTCCATGTTGTCAGTGAATTTCCAGATGTGTTCCCCGAAGATCTACCGGAGTTCCTCCAGACAGGAAATCGACTTCGGCATAGACCTTATTCCAAATACTCTGCCCATCTCCATCCCTCCTTATAGAATGGCTAAAACAGAACTTAAGGAGTTGAAGGAGTAGCTAAAAGATCTTCTTGATAAGGGTTTTATCAGACCCAACATTTCTCCCTTGGGTGCTCTAGTGTTGTTCGTGTGAAAGAAAGACGGTACCCTTATAATGTGCATCAACTACGGTCAGTTGAACAAGGTCACAATCAAGAACAGGTATCCCTACCCAGAATTGATGGCCTATTAGACCAACTTTAGGGAGCCAGCTGTTTCTCCAAAATAGATCTTAGGCCGGGGTATCACCAACTAAGAGTCAGAGAGTGTTACATACCGAAAATAGTTTTCAGGACTCGATATGGTCACTATGAGTTTGTGGTTATATCACCTAGGCAAAGTCAATGTGGTGGCTAATTCCCTAAGTAGAGTGTCTATAGGTAGGGTGGCTCATATTGAGGAAGGAAAAGAGGAGTTGGCGAAGGATATTCACAAACTAGCTCGGTTAGAGGGGTAGTTGGTTGACTCAGCTAAGGGTGGAGTGGTGATGCAAAGCGGGTCAGATTCCTCTTTAGTTGTTGAAGTTAAGTTCAAACAAGATGAAGATCCCATTTTAACTTAAACTCAAGAAAGCGGTTCTCAGGAAAGAGGTTGAGACTTTCTCTAAAAAGGGAGATGGTGTACTCCATTACCAGGGCAGATTGTGTGTACCAAATGTTGGTGAACTAAGACAGCAGATATTGGCTGAAGCACACAGTATGAGGTACTCCATCCACCTTGGTGCTACTAAAATATACCGTGATTTGCGGGATATTTACTGGTGGAACGGCATGAAGAGAGATATCGCCGAATTTGTAGCTAAGTGCTCGAATTGCTAGCAAGTCAGGTAGAGCACCAAAGACCGGGAGGTATGACCCAGGATATCAGCATATCCACATGGAAGTGGGAAGATGTAAATATGGACTTTATTATGAGTCTACCTTGAACTTGTCAACAACATGATACTATCTTGGTAGTAGTAGACCAGATGACTAAGTCAGCATATTTCCTCCTAGTTAAAACTACAGATTCAACTGAGGACTATGCTAGGCTTTATATTCGAGGGTTGTTCAGACTTTATGGGGTGCCATTATCCATTATTTCAGACAGAGGTACCTAGTTCACCTCTCATTTCTATAAGTCTTTTTAGAAGGAACTTGGTACCCAGGTCAAGCTCAGCATAGCTTTTCACCTGCAGAAAGATAGGAAAGTAGAGTAGACTATTCAGACCCTAGAAGACATGTTGAGAGCATGTGTGATCGATTTCAAGGGAAATTGGGGTGACCACTTTCCTCTTATCGAGTTTGCATACAACAACAATTATCACTCCAGTATCCAGATAGCCCCGTTTAAGGCATTGTATGGTAGAAGGTGCAGGTATCCTATTGGATGGTTTGAGGTTGGTGAAGCTACTATAATCGGGCCAGAATCGATTCATGAAGCTATGCAGAAGGTACAGCTCATCAGAGAAAGATTGAAAACAACTTAGAGCCGTCAGAAATCTTATGTTGATGTGAGGAGAAGAGAATTGGAGTTCGCTGTGGATGACCGGGTCTATCCAAAAATTTCACCCATGAAAGGGGTGATGAGATTTGGGAAGAATGGAAAGCTCAGTCTGAGATATGTGGGACGCTACAGAATTCTGAGGCGAGTTGGCAAAGTAGCCTATGAGTTGAAATTACCTTCAATGTTGGCTTCTGCGCACCCAATATTCCATGTGTCACTATTGAAGAACTGCATTGATGATCCAGCTTCAATTGTGCCATTGGACAGTGTGGAAGTAAAAGATAGTATCTCATACAAGGAGGTCCCAGTCCAAATCCTTGACCGTCAGGTTTGTAAGCTTAGGAACAAGAGGTAGCTTCAATCAAGGTCTTATGGAGAAATCAGCATGTTGAGGGAACTACGTGGGAGACTGAAGCGGATATGATAGCCAGATACCCCCATTTATTCCCTTCCAACTCAGTTTCAGTTCAAGCTATCAACTCCCTTTCCAAAACTTCTTTTAGTTCGTATGTTTCAATTTCTTTCATGTAAATGAACATGCGCATGATTAGTGAATTTAGTTCAGACTTGTGATTCAGTTCAGAGATAGTCATTCCGCTAGCTTTCAGTTTTCATGATCAGTATTTGGGTATAAAGATTTCCAATATCTATTTTCCTCTGTGTTTTCCAACATTCGAGGATGAATGTTCCTAAGGGGGAGATATTTTAATGCCCTGGAAACTCAAAGACTAGACCCGGGACTTAAATTAAAGAAAATTGGAAAATCTGCTTCAAGTCACAGAATGAATCATTCTATGACCCGTGGGGAGTGACCACGAGTCATTAAGTGACTCGTGGCGAGGATAGTGGGCTTGATCAAATTTTTGGAGAAAGGGGTGACCACGAGGGTCATCACGAGTCATGTTCAACACCACGAGTCATGATATGACCCATGACCTAGGATAAAATTAGGTCGGGAAAGAGTTGGGCAGTGCACTTAACGATTTGTCACCACGAGTCGTGGCCCATGCCACGACCTGTTAGGTGACTCGTGGTCAAGACTGGGTCAAGAAGTATAGGAGGTCGACAGNGGAGGTCGACAGTGTACCCAACGGGTCCACACCACGACTCGTTTGGGAAACCATGAGTCGTGGGGACTCCTAGGTGTTTAAGGCAGTGCACCTCACGAGAGGTGACCACGAGTGGTGGTCACCAACCATGACCCGTTAGGTCACCCGTGAGGACTAACAAGCAGTTTTTCCCTATGAGTTTTCAAGGGTCTTTCAGTAATTTCCTACCCTCTTAAACTTTAAACTACATCATTTTGAGCATATTTTCAGACTTAATAGTGGGATAAAACGGTTTTTTTTCCTCATTCCCCACTCAGGCCTTCAGAAAACAGATTGTAGGACTTCTCTCAGAGTTTTTCAGAGCAAGAGCTAGGCAATCTTTTCTCCTCAATTACTCAAGGAATTATTTAGGCTTTTTTACCAGGTATGTGGAAATTCAGTTGGGGAATAGTTCTTCCCTTGCATCCACAAATTCCTCCCCATTTCTCTCTATCAGTGGTAGCCCTAAAATTACTAAATGTCAAGAAATTGCTAGTCATACTTCATATAAATCATGTGAAATATTATACCATGTTAAATTATAGATATTTTCCACCAGATTATGCCTGAAATGAAGTTAATTCTTGTGAAGTGAATTTAGCCCTATTCTTGAACTGGAAAATTTGGGATTTGCATTAGTGTTTGAATATCGAATTTTAGTTTGATTTTATCGGTGTTGGGAACTCCCATGTTTTTAGTAGAATTGAATCTCAATCAAAATATTGTCAATTCAGTTTTAGTAAGAATGTTAGAATTCTTAGTGTCAATAAAAAAATGTCAGCTAATCAGTTTGACTACAGAATTTCTCGAGGTGTCAATAGTACCTCCAAGTTATCATAATCAGATTCAGAATTCAGTTTATTGGTCCACTGGGCGGTCATGAAACTTTAGATAAACAACTTTGACTAGACTTAGGACCCCAATTTCAGATTTTAGTTTGTTCTTTAGATGTTTACAACACTTCTAGATAAGCAGTCTGACCAGTTTCAGAATCTGGTCCAATAAGACTGTCAGGGTGCTTTCATATATGTATACCTAACTAGTCTTGGACCCCAATTTCGAGCTTTCAGTCTAGTATTTAGTCTAGGACTATCCAGTGGGAGTAGGACTTAGCACCGAGCGGACTGGGGTTCCAGTGCGCCCAAGTTCCCAGAACTATGTTGCCAGCGTAGGTTACAGTATTCATTGGCCTGATTTTCCCCTGACTGCTGTGATCACCCAGTTCATTCCTTTATACCCTAGCAAGGTATATTGGGTCCTATTGATGGGGTGTATACATCAGACTCCATGTCTATCTCACGTGGTTACATGTCGGTTATAGACTCTCCCACTAGTCAATCCAATCCAATTTCAGTTCAGTTCAGATCAGTATTCTAGACTTATAACATGCTTTGACCATCAGACAGGGTCTTTTAGACCACCTCAGTATTTCAGTTATTCAGTTTAGTAGCTTTAGTTGGTCGTTGCATGTCTTTTTTGTTCAACATTTTCTTTTATTTGCCTCATTGTGTTATGTTTCTCTCACTTACTCGGTACATTCAAATTACTGATGCATACTTTTATGTTGAATTATTTTATGATACAATTGCAGGATCTCAGTCTCAACTTTGTTAGTCGACTGCTCATCGAAGACCTCGGCTATTCTAATTGGTGAGTCCTTATTCTTCGAGGAGGGAGATTTTTTTATTTCAGCTATATTTTCATTCCTTCTATTTAGATTTGGAATTAGCTAGGGGCTTATCCCAACAACTCATCAGTCATAGTGGCTTTCAGACTCAGATTGGTCTTTCAGACTTGTAGCTTTTGTTCTAATATTTTCAAATATTATGAACCAGTTTATTTCCTTCAAGTATTTATATGCTTGCTTTAAGTTTCTGCTATATGTATGTTTACTCAGAATGCCAGTGTATGATAGACCAAGGGTTTACTTGGGGCTACTTGTAAATCTAAGTACCATATTCCGTCCAGGGTGTACACTCGGGGCGTGACACTTCTTGAGTTTACCAATATTCTTGGGTTTTACTTCATTGTTCTTGAATTGATCAAAGTTGAATATTTCAATAACCAAGTGGGTTTTATTTCAATCTTCATTGTAAGTTCTTTAATTATGTTTTCTTTAATGAATGTTAATTCTTTGCTTACAATCATGGGAGGTTAAAACCTCCATAACAAGGGTTGTGGGAACCATGGTTAATTAACAAATTAGGGTTTTCACAAAGTGATTCTAACCCAATATGTATGCTTGTATTTTTCTTATCTTCATCTTTAATGTTTCTTAACAGTGCGCAACATTAGGACATGCCCAAATTCTCTATTTTCTTGAACCTAGAGAAGTAGAGATTTGAAAAAGAGAAGAACAACAAAGCCTTGAACTTTATGGTCCATTGTATAACTTGAGCTACGGTCACAAGATAGTTAATTTGGAACAACATGATAACGGTAAAAGTGAAATCACTCAAGAGACCTAATCTGGTGATTGAGTACAGCCATCCAATAGGGACGAACCAGTCATTTGGATGAACCTATGTTATCAGTTCTACAAGCTAAGTATTGGGATAGATCATAAGTGTGAAAACCTGAAGTATTCATGAATCCATGGGGAGCACCTCCCTAGTTAATTGCATCAACTTGATAACAACTTAAATCTTCAATACTGTTACGTGTGTACTTCTTTAAAAAAAATTGTAATACCCCCGAAGTTCCTAGGAGTAGGACCAGGAAGCTAAAATGCAAAACTGTTGGAAGTTGGGAAAATTGTTGCAGAACGAGAGGTTCTATGACTCGTGGGATCAACCTACGACCCGTGGGAGTGAGTCGTGAAAGGTGTTTGGTTGTGATTCAGGGGACACAACGATCAATCCAATGAGTCGTTGTAGGTTACAACGAGTCATCGTAAGGAACTGTGGTGAGAGTTGGACTTGAGGTTCAGGGATGCCACGGGCCACCCAACTACCCATTGTGAGGTACCACGGATCGTGGAGAGCATCCGTTGTTAGATTAGTGAGGTGATCAGTGTATGTGATGGAATGAGACCATGACTCATGGGTTCTAGTAACGAATCGTGGTAAGGCTCGTGGTTGGAGAGAGTGCCTAGGTTGATGAAGGAAACAACGGGTGATTGGACGACTTGTTGTAGGATTGAACCACCCGTTGTTTAGATTGTTGTGTGAGCCAAGGTATAGCCTGGACAGTTCAAAGCATGAGTAGACACCATGGGTCGTGGTATCCTCAAACGACCCATAGGGCCATCCGTTGTTTGGTCCAATGAGCAATTTTTCTACGTAATCAGTAAGGGTATTTTCGTCATTCCATCATCCTAAGTCCCTATACTATGCTGTTTAAGGCTCGTTTTGGAGGATTTTAGTAGGTAAAACCTACTCTAAGTGTATTCCTTCCATGCATGCAAGTTTATAAAATTTAGGAGGTGATCAAGAGCTTTTCTATAGGGTTTTCTTCCAATTTCTCTTTGGGCAATCAGTGAGGTGGTAGAATCATCCCTTCCAGGTATGTAGGATTTTAAGTGGGTGTCTTCCTTCCACACCCATGCCCAATATCTATCAAAATATGATGAAAGGTCTATGATCAAGTATGGGGTTTTAACCAAATTGTATAATTCTACAATTTCTATACGTGGGTATGGTTAGATTGCATTTATATTGATGAATTGTAAAGTTTGGGAAGATTCTAAATTGTTTTCAATACACAAATTGTTTTCCAAATCTTGAATCTAAAATGCCCATCGATGAGAAGTTCATAAAAGTAGTGAATGATGATGAATGCATGATGATGTTGAGATTTAATGATGAAAAGTATGTTTCTAAAGCTAACCATGATTATGATGTTGTTTTCAAAATAAAATGTGTAGATCCTAGTATGATAAAGCTTTGGGCAATGCCCACATGATGATTTAAAGTGATGATTTTTCCGACATATGCTTACCACATTATTTGAAGTGAAGTTTCCCAATTTTTCATAAATTCTAGCT
This sequence comes from Datura stramonium, assembly GCA_018107945.1. Taxonomy (NCBI): domain Eukaryota; kingdom Viridiplantae; phylum Streptophyta; class Magnoliopsida; order Solanales; family Solanaceae; genus Datura; species Datura stramonium. The sequence goes on from JACEIK010006401.1 coordinate 77,575, forward strand.
TATGGTATGTTGAGTTAAATAATTATAAATGTAGCTTACCACATGATTTGGAGTGGATGCTCCCATCTATGATTGAGCTTGTGGTATGTTTCGGAATAGATCTTCTCATATGCATGAATGTATAATTGAGATGTATGTCATTATCGAGCTTTGTCAAAGGACAATGTTGAGCTTCATCTTCATATGATGTCGAGTCCATGCATCATTTTGTCATTTAGATTTTTCAATAGACAATGCTGAGCTTCGTTTCATACAATGTTGAGTTATGCATGATTTCATATTGAGCTTCTTCATTAGCCTATGTTGAGCTTCGTCAATTGACGATGTTGAGCTTCATTATATACGATGTAGAGTATCGCATATTTTGGGAGAAGAGTCTAGCACCGAGTGGGTTAAGGGTCGATCACCATATACCCCAGAATTACGCGCCAATGTAGGTTGATACTATTATATTATTGGGACCTCCCTTGTGAGCTATCCTCGGCCAGATTGGCCCTTAAGCTTGATATCGATATCAGGGTATCATCCATTGCCCTGGCAAGGTCATTGATGGCTCTACCCACTTGAGTGTGGTATTTGGGACCACGTAAGCTCTATCATTGTATGTTGGTTAAGTGACAAGTCTCCTACTGTCTAAATCATTCAGATTGCATATTCATCACTCATGATAATTATCTTATGCATGCATGTTCAAAAGGTAAGGTTTGACTCATTGTTCAGCTTTTGATATAAATGTTATGTTCAACTTTGAGTCATTCGAGTCGTTCATGATATTGTAAAGCTAAGCATGGTCATTTCATGACAAGATTTCAATTTTAGAATGAATGCATATAGACCTTCTACTTATACTGGAAAGCTTATGATATGCATGAAATATTTTTAAATGATTTACGTTGCTAGAGAGGTTTTACTTACCTTGCATACTCAGTACATTCCACGTACTGACCGCATACTTTCTATGTTGCATCATTTCGTGATGCAGGAGCCGATTATCAGGTTCAACCCCACTCGTAGTCGCTTATCAGAGTATCACCTTTTTGGTTGGTGAGTCCTCATCTTTCGAGGACTAGACTATCATTTTCCTTTATGTACTTTTAGTTTCAGTATTGTTGAGTTAGTTGGGGTCTTGTCCCATCAACTTGTCCAGATTAGAGACTTTTAGACTTATGTATGTATAGCTTCGGATATTATTCTGATGTGTTGTTGTATGTGAATTCTGCTGAGTTATAATTATGTTTTCTTCATGATTATTAAATGAGTTAGTTGAATACTTATGCCATGGGTAGACTTAGGGTGTCTCGGGATCCCTTGTCCCTTGTCTACGATCCGGGTCTACACTTGGGGCGTGACAAACTTGGTATCAAAGCCATAGGTTTGATGTGTCTTAGGGAGTCTGAAAGTCGCATTAGGTAGAGTCTTTTTCATGGGTGTGACGCGCGCCACACTTATGACGAAGAGGCTACTATACATTTTAGGAAATGTTCCCTTCTTTCAGTATCTATGTCATGAGGTGAAGAGCCTTTCTATCCTTCTAATTCATGCTATTCGCGATTGCAGAATCATGGCTCCTCGAAGGATGAATGGAAGGAGGAATGGAGGTGGTGAGGGCCACGGGGATGGAAACGGTCATGGGCATTAGCCAACCCCACCAGTTTAGGAGCCTCAGGCACTGGAACCAACTGCTCATGCTGAGTTTCGAGCTGCCATTTAGATGCATGTGCAGGCCTTGATCGCTCAGGTTAATCAGCAAGTCGTTGCACATGTTCCTCAAAACGGTAATGCAGCGACTGCCAGAGTTTGTGACTTCTTGAGAATGAACCCACCGGAGTTTCTAGGGTCCAAGGTAGATGAGGACCCACATGATTTCATTGATGAGATTGTCAAGATCAACCAGGTTATGGGGGTGAATAGTGTTGAGTGCGCAAAATTTGCCTCCTACCAGTTGAAAGGGGTGAGCATATTTGGTTCCGCCAGTGGAAGGACAACAGGGTCGCAAGAGTAGGCCCGATCTCATTGGAGGAGTTTCAGGTTGTATTCCTAGATCGGTTCTTCCCTCAAGAGATGAGGGAGTTGAGAGCAGCTGAGTTTATGAATTTAAAGAAAGGAGGGATGATTGTTCAGGAGTACGCCCTTGAGTTCACCCGCCTATCTAAGTATTCCCCCGAGTTAGTGGCCGACCAGCGGGCGCGGGTGAGCAGATTTGTGCATGGTATAGCAGGATATTTGGAAAAGGATTATGGGACAGCTATGCTCCATCAAGACATGGACTTCCCTCATATTATGTTTTATGCTCAGCAGATGGAGGCGGCACATTCGATGGAGAGGGAGGCCAAGAGGGCCAGGACTGAGGACCACAGGTTCTCTCAACAGAGGTCCAGTGGTGGGCATCGACAACAGACCCACCAAAGATCATCAGCCCCAGCATCTTCAGCACTGAGTGTGCCATATAGGCCCAAACATGATCAGAGAAGGCGAGCGTCAGGCTTGAGGGGTCATAGCAGTAGGCCTAGAGACTCCAGCATTCCATATTGTCGTAGGTGCGGCTAAGGACACACGGGCCAGTGCTTGGAGGGGTCAGGAGCTTGTTTTGGATGTGGTTAGCCGCGACATATTCTCATAGATTGTCCCATTGCAAGATAGAATCAGGTTGGGGGACGAAGCCCAGCTTTTATTTAAGCAGCCCCTCCCCCACGTACAGCACATTAGGGGGAATCTACTAGCACAGCTGGCGGGCAGCGCTAGAACAGATTCTATGCCTTAGCCATTCGTCAGGAGCAGGAGGCCTCACCAAACGTAGTAACTGGTATGTTGAGATTCTTTCATGTTGATGCTTATGCTTTGTTAGATCCAGAGGCTACCTTATCTTTTGTGACACCTTAGATGGCCAGTAGCTTCAGAGTCAGTCCCGATGTCTTATTAGAGCCCTTCTTAGTTTCTACTCCAGTAGGCGACTCAATTATAGCTAGACGGGTGTATAGAGATTGCTCGATCTCAATTCTTCATAAGGTCACCTCAGTAGACTTGATAGAGTTATCCATGACCGATTTTCATGTTATTCTTGGTATGGATTGGCTATTTGCATGCTATGCTTCAGTTAATTGTAGGACCCGTCAGTAGAGTTCATATTTCCGGGTGAGCCTATCTTAGAATGGGAGGGTAGTTCAGTTGCACCTGTAGGTCAATTTACTTCCTACCTTAAGGCCAGGAAGATGATTTCTAAGGGTTGTTTGTACCATCTAGTTAGGGTTAAAGATGTGGAGTCCGAAACCTTGACTATCCAGTATGTACCAGTGTACGTGAGTATCTAGAGGTCTTTCCTGATGATTTGTCAGGTATCCTTCCCGAGTGGGAGATTGATTTTGGTATAGATCTTCTTCCCGACACGCAGCCTATATCTATTTCGCCTTACAGAATGGCTCATGCCGAGCTAAAAGAGTTGAAGGATCTGTTAGATAAAGGATTTATTAGTCCGGTTAAGTCCCCATGGGGTGCACTAATCCTATTCTTTCAGAAAAAAAATGGTTCTCTTCGCATGTGCATTGATTATAGGCAGTTGAATAAGGTCACCATCAATAACAGATATCCTTTACCTAGGATCGATGATTTGTTTGACCAGCTTCAGGGTGCTAAGTGTTTCTCCAAGATTGATCTCAGGTCCTGGTATCACCAACTCAGGGTTTGGGAGAGTGAAATCCCGAAAACCTCTTTCAAGACTCGGTATGGTGGCTACGAATTTGTTGTTATGTGTTTTGGACTAACCAGTGCCCCTGTAGCTTTTATGGATCTAATGAACAAGGTGTTCAAGGCATATTTGATATGTTCGTGACTGTGTTTATTAATGGCATCCTTATATACTTTCGGAGCGAGGAGGAGCACACCGCTCACTTGAGAATAGTGCTTCAGACCCTCAAGGATTGTCAGTTGTATGCAAAGTTCAGCAAATGTGAGTTTTGGTTGGACTCAGTGGCATTTCCATGAGGTATCAGGTGAGGGCATAAAAGTAGACTCTAAGAAGATCGAGGCGGTAAAGAATTGGCCTAGACAAGTGAACCCATCAGATATCAAGATCTTTTTAGGCTTAGCGGGTTACTATCGGAGATTCGTGGAGGGATTTTCATCTATTTCCACACCATTGACTAAGTTGACTCAGAAAAAGGTGAAGTTTCAATGGTCGAAGGCTTGTGAGAAAAGCTTCTAAGAGTTGAAGACTCGACTCACTTCAGCACCAGTGTTGACCCTACCTAAGGGTACGGATGGCTTTGTTGTGTATTCTGATGCTTCGCGAGTCGAATTGGGATGTGTGTTGGTGCAGCATGGGAAGGTGATAGCATACGCCTCAAGACAATTGAAAGTTTATGAGAATAATTACCCTACCTATGATCTTCAATTGGCCGTGGTGGTTTTTGCCTTGAAGATATTGCGGCATTACTTGTATAGGGTCCACGTGGATGTATTCATGGATCACAAGATCTTGCAAAATGTGTTCACGCAGAAAGACCTCAATCTTCGACAAAGGAGGTGGTTGGAGCTACTTAAGGACTATGATATAAGTGTTCTTTACCACTCGGACAAGGCTAATGTAGTAGCGGACGCACTTAGTAGACTCTCTATGGGAAGTGTGTCCCACGTGGATGAGGGAAAGAAAGAGTTGGTAAAAGATGTCCATCGACTTGCAAGGATGGGGGTTAGACTGATCGACTCGACCGATGATGGCATTGTTGTGCAAAACAGGTTAGAATCATCCTTGGTGGTTGATGTTAAATCAAGGCAAGACGAGGATCCAATTTTGAGGAAGTTGAAGGAGGCGGTGCGAGTCAAAAGGTGGAGGTTTTCTCCCAAGGGGGAGATGGTGTGCTATGATACCCGGGTCGTCTGTGTGTCCCAAACATTGATGATTTGAGAGTTCGGATATTGCATGAGGCACATGGATCCAGGTATTCTATTCATCTAGGTGCCACCAAGATGTATCATGACTTACGGGAAATATATTGGTGGAAAGGCATGAAGAAGGATATTGCAAAATTTGTAGTTAAGTGCCCGAACTATCAGCAAGTGAAAGTTGTGCATCAAAGGCCGGAAGGCATACTTCAGGATATTAGCATTCCCACATGGAAGTGGGAAGATATTAATATGGATTTCATTACAAGCCTACCTCGTACTCGACAACACTATGATTCCATTTGGGTGGTGGTTGACAGGTTAACCAAGGTTGCACACTTCCTACCGGTCAAAACCACGGATTCAGCGGATGATTATGCCAAATTATATATTCGGGAATTGGTTCGACTTCATGGAGTGCCCTTGTCTATTATTTCAGACCGAGGTACTCAGTTTACCTCCCAATTTTGGCGTTCTTTTCAAAAGGGACTTGGGACTCAAGTTAAGCTCAGTACAGTCTTTCATCCGCAAACAGATGACCAGGCGGAACAAACAATTCAGACCCTCGAGGATATGTTGAGGGCATGTGTGATGGATTTCAAAGGTAGTTGGGATGACCACTTGCCCTTGATCGAGTTCGCTTATAACAACAGCTATCACTCCAGCATCCAGATGGCACCATTCGAGGCTCTTTATGGTAGGAGGTGTAGATTTCCCATCGGATTGTTTGAGGTTAGGGAAGCCGCTATGATAGGGCCTGATTCGATTCATGAGGCCATCGTAAAGGTTCAGTTGATAAGGGACAGGCTGAAAACTGCTCAGAGTCGTCAAAAGTCATATGCAGATGTGATAAGAAGGGATTAGGAGTTTGAGGTGGACGATTGAGTATTTCTAAAGGTATCTCCCATGAATGGAGTCATGCAGTTCGGAAAGAAAGGAAAACTCAGTCCTCGTTATATTGGTCCCTACCAGGTTATGAGAAGAGTTGGTAAGGTAGCATATGAGTTGGACTTGCCATCAGAGTTATCTTCAGTTCATCCCGTCTTTCATGTATCTCTCTTGAAAAAGTGCTTGGGTGATCCATCTTTAGTTATCCTGTTGGAGAGTGTTGGTGTGGGAGATAGCCTCAGTTATGAGGAAATTCCAGTTGCAATCTTGGATCGTCAGGTTCGGAGGCTGAGGAAGAAAGAAGTAGCTTTGGTGAAGGTGTTGTGGAGAAACCAGCATGTTGAGGGAGATAGTAGGAAGCTGAAGCGGCTATGATCGCTAAATACCCCCACTTGTTCCCTACCGGCTCAGTTTCAGTTTGAGGTATCAGTTTTTGCCCTAATTATCTAATCAATTTCTATGTTCAGTTCATGTGTGCAAGTTTGAATCATGTTATGATAAATGTATGTGATGCCTGAATTCAGTTTAGCTATGTAGTTATTTTCAGAGGTAGTCATTCCGTCAGTTTTCGATTTTAATAATAAGTGTTTCCATATGAGAATTGCTTGTTTATGAGTTTTTTGTGTGTTTCTAACATTCGAGGATGAATGTCCCCAAGGGGGAGATATTGTTATATCTCGGGGGCTCAAAGATCGGACCCAGGAGTTGAAACGGGAAAATTGTGAAATTGATGTTGCAGGCACAAGACGAGTCATCGGGTGGCTCGTGGAGAGGCTTGGGGGAAATAAAGGATTGAGGTCCCCACGAGTGAGGTAACGACTCGTGGTCAGCCACCACGACTCATCATGTCAATCGAGGGGTGGTATGGGAAAATAGATGGAGAAGGAACCAATTACCTAACAGAAGGGACCCCATGATTCGTGGTCTGTCCCAACGACTCGTGAGGTGAGTCGTGATCAAGTAAGGTGAGTTCCATTTGATGCTAAGGCAATGTACATGATGAGAGGTGGAAACGAGTCGTGACCAGTGGCAATGGGTGATTAAGTCACTCGTTACGAGCCTTAAAGGATCAGTTAACCAGTTCACTCGACGAGCGACATAACTATTATACTCCGAGAACCCAAGGATCAGAACCGGGAGTTAAATGGGGAAATATCTGGAAAATTTTGCAGCAGTGCAGGATGAGTCGTTAGACGACTCGTGAGGAGACCCCATGAGTCGTTAGGTGGCTCGTGGAAAGTTTGGACTGAGCTGAGAAGTTGAGGTCCCCATGGGCGTGGGAACGACTCGTGGTCAGTTACCACGAATCATCAGGTCCACCGTGGGGTAAGGTTGAGGATTTAATAGGAGGTCCGGCAGTGTACCTAACGGATGGCACCCCACGAGTCGTGGTCTGTCCCAACGACTTATGAGGTGGGTCGTGAGCAAGCTAGGGAATTTTAACTGAGGCTGAGGCAGTGTACTTGACGGGCCACATGATGAGTCGTTGCCCATCCTGACGAGTTGTCAGGTCACCCGTTAGGGTCACCTGGCAGTTATTTTCTGCGAATTAGTAAGGGCCTTCTCGTAATTTCCTAAACTCTTAAAGCCAAAACTATGTCGTTTTAAGGTCGGAATAGGGTCTTTTAAGGTGGGTTAAGCCCCTAATGCATACCCATTCCCATGCAAGAGTTTTTAGAGAGGTTTTAGGGAGGTTCAAGGTCTTCTTCTCCAAGGTTTCCATCAATTTCTTTGTGGGATTTCAAGGGAGAGTAAAATTAATCTACCTCAGGTATGTAGGATTTTAGAATGGGTGAAATTCTTCCACACCCATGCCCAAATTTCAAATTAAATCATGAATCCTCCTAATCAATTCCATGGGCTTTTACCCAAAAGCATGAAAATGTGATTTCTCTTTATAGGTTTGATTCAATTGAGTTTTAATATTGAGTTATGAATGATGGGTAGGTTTTACATTAGTTTCTTTAAAATTATGTTTCAATCTTTTAAATCGAAAATGCCCATTTGATGAAAGTTCATGGATGTTATGATTTATGATGAATACTCTATATTTTAAGTTTATTGATGATGGTAAAGTATGATTCCAAACTCCCATGTTTATGAGCATATTTTGAAAGAATCGAATATGATGAAGTATTGGGCAATGCCTACATGTTGGAGATGATTTATGATTTATGATGTGAATTACATATTTTATCGTTTTATGATGTTAGCCAACGAAATGGCCTATGATTATTGGCTAAGCATGTTTTAACGGGGATCCATGATGATAAATGTTATATTCTAGTCAATGAATCTTAATGCATGATGTTATTGAATTATGTATGAGCCTATATGCATGTTTTTGGGAGCCGTGTCTAGCACCGAACAGCCTAGTGTTCAAAGGACTACGCCGGTGTCTCATAACCACATGCCACCGTGGGTTTCCAAATGATATGATGTATTGATAATGATCCCCCCAAATGTGATATCACGCATAATACACGACCCTCGCCTAGCAAGCCAGGGTCGGCTCTTCCCACTTGAGCGTGATAGTGGGGCATCATGAAAGGCTCTACCATGATGGTGTCGATTATGACGAGTCCTCCCATTGTTCCGCATGTTTAATGCATTGTTATGTTTATGTTGTTGTCTCAAGTTATGTTTTGACAAAGTTTACTTATGATTATGCAAATGAATGATTATGAATGATTTTAAAGTCTTGAGCCTTATGTTTTATTTCGAAGATTTGATATAAGCATGATGTCTTTCTCTTATATATATTCATGAGTTTTAGTTACTCTAAAATGTCCATTTTACTTACCCTACATACTCGGTATATTCCACGTACTGACCGCGTACTTTCAATGTTGTATCGTTTCATGATACAGGGTCCGGATCTCAGGCTCATCCTCACCCTTAGTCCATCTCAGCTTACGCTTTCAGCTTATTGGTGAGTCCTCATGTTCTGAGGGCCGTTTGACAGACTTTCATGTTATTTATGTTTCAGTATTGGTCAGGTTAGTTGGGGATGTTGTCCCATCAACCCATCTTATGTATTAGAGGCTTTCAGACAAGTATGTAGTGCTCAGTCTTGTATATGTCCAGTATATCCTGTTGTTATGCTATAATTACATTTATGTTATGCCTTTATGATTTTCGTTCTGCTTATTTAAATGAGATTAGTTATATGCATGTGCGATGGGTTGACTTGGGGTCTCTCGGGGTCCCTTTTCCCGTGTCTACAATCTGGGTGCACGTTCGGATCGTGACAATAACGAGTCGTTTGGGCTAGTGATGATCTGTTAGGTCATCCGTTAGGACCACTTGGCAGTGTTTTCCTGCTAATTCAATAAGGGTATTTTTGTAATTTCTAAGTTCCTAAGACCTATACTACGTCATTTAAGGCTCGTTTTGTAGGGTTTTAAGAGGAGAAAACCTATTCTAAGCTAGTTCATTCCATGCATACAAACTTGAGATCTTAAAGGGAGGATTTGGAGCAAGTTTTGAAGGTTTCCATTAGAATCTGATCTTGCACAATTAGAGAAGTGTTAAAATCATCCCTCCCAGGTATTTAAGGTTATGAGTGGGTGTCTTCTTCCACGCCCATACCCAATTTCTATCAAAATGTGAAAAATATCTTATGATCAATTATGGGATTTTACCCAATTACATGATTCTTCAATCTCTATACATGGATATGATTAGATTGTATTTATATTAATGGATTGTGAAGCTTGGGTGGATTCTATGTAGTTCTTCCTTATAAAAATTATTTTCCAAATTTTTTATCTAAAAACACCCATGGATGATGAGTTCATAAAAGAAGTGATTTATGACAAATGTGTGAAGATGATGAGGTTGATGATGAAAAGCATGTTTTAAAACTACCCATGATTATGCTGTCGTTTTCAATNCAATGAGTTGATTATATCCAAGTATGATAGAGCTTTGGGTGATGCCCACATGTTGATTTAAAGTGATGATTTTCCCGACATAAGCTTACCATATTGTTTGAAGTAAAAATTTTCAATATTTATTATAAATTCTAGCTTGTGGTATGTTGAGTAAATATTTCTACATGTAGCTTACCACATGATTTGGAGTAGATGCTCCTACCTATGATTGAGTTTGTGGTATGTTTCGGAATAAAGCCTCCTATATGCATGAATTCATAATTGAGATGTAGACAATGTTGAGCTTCATATTCATATGATGTCTAGTCTATGCATTATTTCATTATGAGCTTTGTCAATAGACAATGTTGAGATTTATTTCATACGATGTTGATTTATGCATGATTTCATCCTCAACTTCATCAAGGGACGATGTTGAGCTTTGTCAATAGACAATGTTGAGCTTCGTTAATAGATGATGTTGAGCTTCGTTATATATGATGTAGAGCATTGTATGTTTTTGGGAGAAGAGTCTAGCACCGAGCGGGTTAAAGGTCGATTACCCTATGCCCCAGAAGTACGCTCCAACGTAGGTTGATACTATCATAATATTGGGACCTCCCTTGTGAGCTATCCCCGACCAGTTGGGCCCTTCAGCTTGATATCGATATCATGGTATCGTCCATCACTCTGCAAAGGTTATGGATGGCTCTACCCACTTGAGTGTGATAGATTGGGACCACATAAGCTCTATCGTGGTATGTCGGTTAAGTGATGAGTCTCCCACTATCTATATCATTCAGATTGCATATTCATTAATCATGATAATTACCTTATGCATGCATGTTCTAAAAGTAAGGTTTGACTCATTGTTCAGCTTTTTGATATAAATGTTATGTTTAGCTTTGAGTCATTTGAGTCAGTCATTATGTTGTAAAGCTAAGCATGGTCATGTTATGATAAGATTGTGATTTCCGAATGAATGCATGTATTCCCTTCCTTTCATGTTGAATACGTATGATATGCATGGAATTTTTTAAATGATTTACTTTACTAAAGTGGTTTTACTTACCTTGCATACTCGGTACATTCAACGTACTGACCGTATACTTTCTATGTTGCATCATTTCATGATGCAAGATCTGTTTCCCAGGTTCAGCCCCGTTCATAATCGCTTATCAGAGTTAGCACCTGCATGAGTGGTGGGTCCTCATCTTTCAAGGACTAGACTTTCAATTTTATATCGTATTTTAGTTTCATGTTTTGTGGAGTTAGTTGGGGTCTTGTCCCATCAACTCATCTAGACTAGAGGCTTTCGAACTTATGTATCTGTAGCTTCGGAGATTATTTTGATGCGTCATTGTACGAGACTTCCGCTGAGTTTATAATTATGTTTTCTTCATATTTATTAAATGAGTTCGTTGAATGCTTATTCCATGGGTCAACTCGGGGTCTCTCAGAGTCCCCTGTCCCGTGTCTACGATCTGGGTCTACGCTCGGGTCGTGACACGAAAGAATGCATGCAATCCCTACTCTCAGATTCTTAATGTTTATGTTTAAATTATGCATTGTTTTTAAATGATTTTATTTACTTAAGAGGTTTTACTTACCCTGCATACTCAGTACATTCCACATACTGACCGCACACTCTACGTTGCGCGGCTCTCAGGTTCAGCCTCGCTCATAGTCCGTCTTCTGAGATTGCATTGTTTATGTTGGTGAGTCCTCATCTCCCAAGGACTAGACTATTCAAATTTCTTATATGTATTTCAATTTCAGCTTTGCTGAGTTAGTTGGGGTCTTGTCCCATCAACTCATCTTGTTTAGAGGCTTTTCAGACATGTCCCTCAGAATGGGAACGCAGCGGCTGCTCAAGTTCAGGACATCCTCATGATGAATCCACCTAAGTTCCTTGGGTCAAGAGTGGATGAGGAACCACATGAGTTTCTTGAGGATATACAGAAGATCACACAAATTATGGGGCTGACAGGAGAAGAAAGTGTAGACTTAGCTTCCTATCAGCTGAAGAGGGTAGCTTATATTTGGTACCGTCAATAAAGGGAGGGTAGAGCAGTGGGTGCAATTTCGGTGAGCTAGGATGAGTTCATAACTGCCTTCTTAGATAGATTCTTCCTTGGTGAGTTGAGGGAGGCTGAGGCAAAAAAGTTCATCAACTTGATGCAGAACAATATGACTGCGCAAGAGTACGCTTTGGAGTTTACTCGGCTATCCAAGTACGTGTTGGAGATGATTGCAGATCTGAGAGCCTGTATGAATAGATTTGTGTATGGGGTGTCTGACTTGCTGGTCAAGGAATGAAGGACCGCAATGCTGAACAGTGACCTAGACTTCTATCGATTGGTTATATACGCCCAACAGATAGAGGCAGATCAAATGAAGGAAAGGTAGAGAGAGGCCAAGAAGTCTAGGACAGGCAGCTTTGGGTTTTCCCAGCAGAGGTCCAATGGTGGACATCGTCAGAAGTCCCACCAGAGGTCATCAGCCCCAGCACTGTCATCATCCAGTACGACATCTGGATCTAGGCGTGAGCAGAGGGGACAGACATCTCGCCCTCAAGGTCAGGGGAGCATATCAACAGAGCCTACCATTCCAATTTGTAGCAGGTGTGATAGAAGGCACACCAACAAGAGCTTAGCAGGTTTAGGTGCATGTTTTGGGTGCGGGAAGCCCACACACATGCTCAGAGATTGCCTTTCAGCCAGATGTAGTACCCCGAAAGTGCCTAAGATTAGACCCGGAATTTTAAAAATGGAAGTTGGAAGAATCTAGGAAAAATCCCATAGGACGGGTCACCTAACGGATCGTTGGTCCAACAAACGACCCGTGGGAGGCATCCGTGGTGAGATACTGCAAAGTTGGAGTTTGGCGTAATGGGTCAAGTAACGACCCGTTATTTGTTAGCATGAGTCATTGTATGCAGTCGTGGTGGGACTGGTCCTCATCCTAAGGGAGGAGTAACGGGTCATAGGACTCACAATGGGTCATGGTGAGCAATCGTGGGAAGAAGTATTAAGAATATCCAGTCAATGTAATGGAAGGAAACCACGACTGGTTGGAAGGAGGAACGAGTTGTGGTGTGGCTCGTGGGAAGGCTTGGTACAAATCTTGAAGGGGGATACTACGAACGACTTAACAACTCGTTGTCTAAAAGGATGACTCGTCCTGTCGAGTCGTGGGATTGAACCTGAGGAAGTAAAGTTGGGTAGTGGATCCAATGAATGGATACGATGAGTCGTTGTATCGGGAATGCCTCATTGGACGTCTATGGTTTCAGCCAGTGCAGAAATTTATAGAATTTCATTAAGCGTATTTTTGTCATTCCTAAGTCCTAAGGCCCTAAACTATGTTGTTTAAGGCTCGAAATACAGTGTTTTATGAGGGTAAAACCTATCCTAGGTTTATTCATATTCACGCATGCAAAGATAGGAAGTTAGAGGGGCTGATCAAGCTTGTTTTCTTCAAATTCTCTTCAATTCCTCTTGGGCAATCAAAGGAGTGTAAGAATCAGCTTTAATCAAGTTGTAGGGTTATGAATGGGTGAATCCTTTCACACCCATGCCCAATCCCTCTCTAGATCATGAATTTTCCTATGTCAAATCTATGGGGTTTTAACTCAATGCATGAAATTTCTAATTCTCTACATGGTTATGATCTAAATATCTTTCTACTATTGAATTATGAATCATGGGAAAGTTTTATATTATTTTCAATTAAAATCATGTTTCAAGTTTTTATGAATTAAAAAACCCATTGATGAGAAGCTCATGAAAGATGAGATTTGTGATGAAAGTATGATTATGATAAGATATTATGTCACGACCCGAGAGTACACCCGGATCGTAGACACGGGACAAGGGGTCCCCAGAGACCCCAAGTCAACCCATGCCATGAGCATATAACTAATTCATTCACATAAGGCGGAAGACTTAGCTTAAAAATCACGAATTTAAATGAAACTGTGACATGAAATATAAGAATCGGTAATACATAATCCAAGAATAAATAGCGGAATACTACAATTAGGTCTGAAGGCATCTAATCATAATAGATGGGTTGAAGGGACAAGACCCTAACTAATTCCAACATTCAGAAAACAAAAGATAAACAAGGTCCGAACATTAATCCCTCGAATCATGAGGACCCACCACTGAAAGCTGAGAGCAAAACTGAGAGCAAGCTAGGAATGATGTTGAACCTGTGAACCAGATCCTGGGA
>JACEIK010006404.1:5452-18442 GCA_018107945.1 Datura stramonium
AACACGTTATGATAAGAGTACTATTTCAGAATGAATGCATGTAGACTTCTACTTATACTTAAAATCTTATGATATGTTATGAAATTTTTTAAATGATTTATTTTACTAAAGCAGTTTTACTTACCTTGCATACTCAGTACATTCCACATACAGACTGCATACTTATATGTTGTATCGTTTCATGATACAAGATTGGGCTCGCAGCTTCAGCCTTGTCCTTAGACAGCTTTCCAAAGTTAGTATCTGCTCGGATTGGTGAGTCCTCATCCTTCGAGGACTAGACTATCAATTTCCTTTAATTATTTCCAATTTCAGTATTGTTAAGTTAGTTGGGGCCTTGTCCCATCAACTCGTTCATATTAGAGGCTTTCAGACTTATGTATTTGTAGCTTCAAATATTATTCTGATGTGTCGTTATATGAGACTTCCACTGAGTTATAATTTATGTTTCCTTAATGTTTATTGAATTAGTTAGTTGATTTCTTATACCATAGGTCGACTTGGGGTCTCTCGGGGTCCCTGGTCTCGTGTCTATGATCCGGGTCTACGCTCGAGTCATGACAATATCTTGATGGAGCATAGCGGTCCTGCAATTCTTGACCAAATGGTCTTCTACCCCATGTATGAATCTTCTCACTCGAGCCGTTTGATCAACCACCATCTCTGGTGCATATTTGGAAAGGCGGGTGAACTCTAAAGCATACTCCTGGACAGTCATGTTGTTCTACCTTAGGTTCACATATTCAGTTGCTTTGATCTCCCTCATCTCTCGGGGAAAGAATCGATCCAAGAATGCGGTATGAAACTTATTCCAGCCAATGGGACCTACTCCAACTGCTCTGCTATACTTCCATTATCTGAACTAGATATGTGCAACCCCTTTCAACTTATAAGAGGCTAGGTCTGTGCACTTCTCTCCTGTCACCCCCCATGATCTAGGTGATCTTCTGAATCTCAATAATCAACTCGTATGGATCCTTGTCCACCCTCAATTCGAGAAACTCCGGAGGGTTCTTCCTAGGGAAGTCCCTGACTCTTGCCGCTGCCGCATTCCATTTTGGGGAACATGCACTACCGCCTGTTAGTTGACCTACGAATTCAATGCTTGTGCCAACATCTGGATGGTTGCCCTAAACTCCGCATGGGCAACCTGCTCGGGCACTGGTCTTCAGGGGATGGTGGGGCCTGCTGGTGCCCATCTCCGTTGCCATTTGCATGTCTATTTTCATTTCCGTTCCTTCTTCCATTAACTCGGTGAGGAGGCATGATTCTGCAAACACGTATAGAACAAGATAGAAGGATAGAGACACATTTCATCGCACGACATAAATTATGAAAGAAGGGATATTTCCTAAAACATTTTGCAGCCTCTTCATCATTAGGGTGGTGCGCTTCACACCTATGAAAAAGACTCTACTTATCGCAGATTTTAGACACCCTAGGACACTTCAAAACCTAATGCTCTTACATCAAGTTTTTCATGATTCGAACATAGGCTCGAATCGAGACACGGCACAAAGAACCTTAAGGGGCTCCAAGTCGACCCATGGCATGAACATAGTAACTAAACTCCACATAAATAATTGTGAAAAGTCTAACATTTGAAATAGAGAGTCTTAAAATCTAATAATATCTGAACAACGGACAAAATAATATTGATCTAAAGTTGAATACATGCTAAGTCTGGTAAGCCTCTAAAACCTGCGAGTTGATAGGACAAGACGCGAACTAAACATCTGAAGAATTAAATTGAAGATACTGATACAAGATGATAAAAAGGTCTTCGAAGGATGAGGAATCACTAGGTAGCTGAGTATGATAGAACTCTAAGAATTTGGCTAGCGGTAGGATTGAACCTTACCATCCAAGCTCGTATTATGAAATGATACATCATAGATGCGGTCAATACATAGAATGTACTTAGTATGTAAGATAAGTAAAACCACTAAGTAAGTAAAATTGAAATTATTATACCCCCTAAGCCCAAAGATCAAACCCGGGAGTTGAAATGGAGAAAAAATTAAAACTGTCTTCAGGAAATAGAACGGGTCATGAGATGACCATGATAGCAGCCCACAAGTCGTGATGTGACTCATGGTGAGGCTAAGGAGATGAGTTGAAAATTGGGAATTTGGATCCCCATGAATGAGACCACAATTCGTGGTCAGGCCCAACGACTCGTTAGGTTAATCGTGGGAAGTGATGATATAAAAGGAAAAGGAAAGAAGGTAGTGTACGTAAAAGAAGGACCCCACGAGTCGTGGTCAGTCATCATGATTCGTGTAGAGGGTCGTGAGCAGCATGATGAAGCAAAATAAAAATCCCAAGGAGTGTATGTGACGAGTGGTGACCAAGAGTCATGGTAACCAGTAATGAATCTTGAGGTCAGCCGTGAAGAGCCCAGATGTCTTGATAAGTAGTTTACTTAACGGATGATGCCAGGAGTCATGGCCACGGGTGACAGGTCATCATGTCCCTCGTGGGGACTAACTGGCAGTTATTTTCTTTGAATTTAGTAAGGGATTTTTTGTAATCCCTAAGATCTTAAATCCTAAACTATATCATTTTAAGTTATGAATGATGTCTTTTATGAGGGTTAAGTTCATTTTAGGACATTTTCTTTCATGCATGTAATATAGAAGGTTAGAGGGGTGTGATCAATCTTGTTCTCCAAATTCTCTTTAATTTTTTCTTGGGCATTCAAGGAAGTGCAGGAATCAGCTATAATTAGATATGTAGGGTTATGAATGGGTGAATCTTTTCACACCCATGCCCAGTCCCTCTCTAAATCATGAATGTCCTATGTCAAATCTATGGGGTTTTAACCCAATGCATGAATCTCCTAATTCTCTACATGGGTATGATTTAAATATGTTTCAACTATTGAATTATGATTCATGTGAAAGTTTTATATTGTTTGCAATTAAGAATCATGTTTCAAGTTTTATAAAGTAAAAAGCCCATTGATGGGAAGTTCATGAAAGATGAGATTTGTGATGAATATATGATTATGATGAGATATTGTTTGAAAAGCATATTTTCAAGCTACCTATATTTATAATCATGTTTTCAATGTGAATTGAGTATTTTCAAGTATGTTAAAGTATTGGGCAATGCCCACATGCTCAAGTATGATTTATGATTTCCCGAATTAAGCTTATCACATGGTTTTAGGAGCAAAGACTCCCAATTATCTTTCATCTGGTGGTATGGTTTGAGTTAAAGCTTCTCATATGCATGATTTCATATTTGAGATTTATTTGATTATTTAGATTCTCCAATAAACTATGTTGAGCTTTGTTAAAAATAATGGAGAGCATATGCATGTTTTTGGGAGTAGTGTCTAGCACCGAGTAGGCTAAAGGTCGATCACCCTATGCCTTAGAACTACGTGCCAATGTAGGTTTATACTATCATATATATATATTATTTAGGGACCTTTCTTCTGAGCTATCCCCTTCCCTATTGGAGCACGATCTTAATATAGATATCATAGTATCGTCCATAGCCCTGGTAAGGCTTTCGACAGCTCTACCTACTTGAGTGTCGTAGTTGGGACCACACAAGCTCTATCGTGGTATGTTAGTTGAAAGATGAGTCTCCCATTAGTCCTCATGATTTCAGTTACGTATGTTTATCATTCATTAGATTTATATATCTATATCTGTTCTAAAGTAAGTTTGACCCAATGTTCAGTTTTACTCATGATTATAAGATTTCAACTCTGAGTCAATCGATTCAGTTATGATGTTATGTTATGATGAGATTGTGATTTCACAAAGAATGCATGCAAGCCCTACTTTCAGATTTTTATTGTTTATTATTTACATTATGCATGTTCTTAAATGATTTTACTTATTTAAGCGGTTTTATTTACCTTGCATACTTGGTACATTCCACGTACTGACCGCATACTCTATGATTTATCGTTCCATGATACAGGACCCGGCACTCAAACTCAACCCCATTCATAGCCAGTCTTTAGAGTTAGCATCTTATGCTTATTGGTGAGTCCTTATCTCCTGAGGACTAGACTTATTCATATTTCCTCTATGTATTTTCAATTTCTTCTTTATTGAGTTAGTTAGGGTCTTGTCCCATCAACTCGTCATGTTTAGAGGCTTTTCATACAAAGGATGTACTCAGGTTCAGATTGTGTATTCTGATGTTATGTTTATTTTAGACTTCTACTAAGGTTATTATGTTGATTCTTCAGTTCTACTGATTGAGTTAGATGTATGTTCATGCCATGGGTCGACTTGGAGTCTCTGGGGCTCCTTGTCTCGTGTCTCGATCCAGGCATCTGTTTGGGTTGTGAAAAACTTGGTATTACAGAAATAGGTTTGAAGTGTACTAGTTTGTCTGAAAGATGCGTTAAGTAGAGTCTTTTTCATGGGTGTGAAGCGTACCACACTTATGACGAAGAGGCTAGGAGAAGTTTATAAAATGTTCCCTTCTTTCACGATCTATGTTGTGCGATGAAATGTCTCCCTATCCCTCTAATTCATTCTATTCGCGATTTTAGAATCATGGTTCCCCGAAGAGTAAATGGTAGAAGGAATGGGAATGGAGAAGGCCATGAGGATGGCAACGGCAACGGGTACCAGCAAGCCCCGCCAGTCCAGGAGCACCATGCATCGGAGCAGGTTGCCAATGCTGAATTTAGGTTAGCTATTCAAATGCTCGCGCAGGCCTTGACCGCTCAGGCCAATCAGCAGGCAGTAGTGCATGTCCCGTAAAATGGCAATGCGATGGCAGCTCGAGTTATGGATTTCTTGAGAATGAACCCGCCAGAGTTACTCGGGCAAAAATAGATAAAGAACTGCATGAGTTCATAGATGAGATTGTGAAGATCACCCAGGTCATGGGGGTGAATGGGGTTGAATGTGAAAAGTTGGCCTCATATCAGCTAAAAGGGGTCGCACATCTGGTTTTGACAATGGAATGATAGCAGGGCTGTCAGAGCAGGCCTTGTCACTTGGGAGGAGTTCTATGTTGCATTCCTAGATCGGTTCTTCCATCGTGAAATGAGGGAGTTGAAGGCAATTGAGTTTGTAAATCTTAAGCAAGGGAGAATGACAGTACAAGAATATTCCCTCGAGTTCACTTGACTATTGAAGTACGCCCGAGACTTAGTGGTTGATCATAGGGCGCGGGTGAGCAGATTTATTCATAGTGTGGCGGTCTATCTGGACAAGGATTGTATGACCTCTATGCTCGGCCAGGAAATGAATTTCCCTCGGATAGTCTTGTACACCCAGCAGATGGAGGCGACGCATATGAGAGAGAGAAAGAGTCTAATAGTGCCTAGACTGATAGTTATGGATTTTCTCAGCCGAGGTCAGGTGGTAGGAACCGACAACATACCCCTCAGAGATCTCAGCCCCAGCATCTTCAGCATTACATGTGCCATCCAGGCCTAGGCATGAATAGAGGGGGCGAGCATCAGCATCGGAGGGTCAGAGTAGCAGACTCGTAGATTCTAGTATCCCAGCTTGCTGCAGATGTGGTCGTGAGCACACGGGCCAGTGCTTAGAAGGTACAGGTGCTTCTTTTGGGTGTGGGAAGGTAGGACACATGCTCAGAGATTGCCCAATAGTTATATAGGATCATGATGGGGGATGAGGCCTAGCTTCTAGTTCAGTAGCCCCACCCGCACGCACAGCACATCAGGGCGCATCTACCAGCATAGGTGGCCATCAATGCCAAAACAAATTTTATGCCTTAGCATCCCGCCAGGAACAGGAGGTCTCCCCGAATGTAGTCACTGGTATGTTATGAGTTTTCCATCTTGATCTATATTCCTTGTTAGATCTAGGGGCTACTTTGTCTTTTGTGACACCTTATATGGCCAGTAGCTTCAGAGTCAGTCCTTAAGTCTTGTCAGAACCCTTCTCAGTGTCTACTCCAGTAGGTGATTCAGTTGTAGCTGATGGGTGTATAGAAGTTTCCTGGTCTCAGTTCTCCAGAAAGTCACCTCAGCAGATTTGACAGAGTTAGCCATGACCGATTTCAATGTAATCCTTGGCATGGATTTCCTATTTGCATGTTATGCTTTAGTAAATTGTAGAACCCGGGCAGTAGAGTTAAGATTTCCAGGTGAACCAGTCTTATAATGGAAGGGTAATTCAGTTGTGCCTGTAGGTAATTTTATTTCCTACCTTAAGTCCAGAAAGATGATTTCCAAAGGTTGTATGTACCACCTTGTTAGGGTTACGTATGCGACGTCCAAGACCCCAACTATCCAGTCTGTCCTAGTAGTATGTGAGTATCCAAAGGACTTTCTTGATGATCTACCGGGAATCCATCCCGAGGGAGAGATTGATTTTGGTATTGACCTTCTTCCCGACATGAAGCCTATATATATTCCTCCCTATAGAATGGCTCCAGCCTGCTAAATAAGTTGAAAGAGCAGTTGAAGTACCTGTTAGATAAGTGTTTCATTAGACTGAGAATGTCCCCATGGGATGCGCCAGTTCTCTTTGTCCAAAAGAAGGATGGTTCTCTTCATATGTGTATTGACTAAATGGAAATTGAACAAAGTCACTGTCAAGAACTGGTATCCTCTTCCCAGGATTGATGATTTGTTCAACTAGCTTCAGGGTGCCAAGTTTTTCTCAAAGATAGATCTCAGATTCGGGTACCATCACCTCAGAATTTGGGAGAGCGACATCCCGAAGATAGCCCTCAGGACGCGGTATGGCCATTATGAGTTTGTAGTTATGTCCTTTGGACAAATGAATGCTCCTGCAACTTTTATGGACTTTATGAACATTCAAGCCATAATTGGACATGTTCATGATTGTGTTTATTGATTCCATCCTGATATACTCTCGAAGCGAGAAGGAGCATGCCGCTTAGTTGAGAGTACTGTTGCAGACTCTCAAGGATCGCCAATTATATGACAAATTCAGCAAGTGTGAGTGTTGGTTTGAATTCAGTGTCATTTTTGGGCCATGTGGTATCTAGCGAAGGCATAACGGTGGACTCTCAGAAAATAGATGCGGTGAAGAATTAGCCTAGATCGGTGAATCCTTCAGATATTCAGAGCTATTTGGGTTTAGCTAGCTACTATCGAAGATCTGTGGAAGGTTTCTCATCTATTGCATCACCCTTGACCAAATTAACCTAGAAGAAAGTGAAATTCCAATGGTGGGAGGCTTGTTAAAAGAGCTTCCAAGAGTTGAAGACTCGATTTACTTCAGCACCAGTGTTAACTCTACCAGAGGGTACCAATGGGTTCATGGTGTGTTGTGATGCTTCAAGAATCGGACTTGGGTGTGTATTGATGCAGCAAAAAAGAGTTATAGCATATGCCTCAAGACAGCTAATGGTTCATGAGAAGAATTACCCCACCCATGATCTTGAATTGGTTGCGGTTGTATTCACATTGAAGATACGACGACATTATTTGTACGGGCTTCATGTGGATGTGTTTGCGGACCATAAGAGTTTACAATATGTGTTTACCCAAAAGGATCTCAATATTTGGCAAAGGAGGTGGTTGGAGCTACTAAAGAACTACAATATGAGTGTGCTTTACCATCCAAGTAAGGCCAATGTGGTAGCGAACGCACTAAGTACGCTCTCTATGGAGTGTGTGTTCCATGTGGATGAGGGGAAGAAGGAACTGGTGAAGGATGTGCATTGACTCGCGAGGTTGGGAGTTAGATTGGTTGACTAGACCAATGGCGGTGTTATTGTTTAGAACGGATCAGAATCATCATTGGTGACTGATGTAAAAGCTAGGCAAGATGAGGACCCGATATTGGTGAAGTTAAAGAAAGTTGTTCAGACTTAAAAGGTGGNCTTATTGATCAGGGTGTGGATGATTTGAGGAGCCAGATATTGCACGAGGCTGATCTAGGTATTCTATCTATCCAGGTTCAACCAAGATGTACCGCGACTTACGAAAAGTCTATTGGTGGAATGGCATGAAGAAGGACTTCGCAGAATATGTGGCTAAGTGTCCAAACTATCCGCCAGTGAAGGTCGAGCATCAGAGACCGGGAGGTGTGCTTGAAAATATCAGTATCCTTACTTTGAAGTGGGATGAATTTAATATGGACTTCATCACACATTTACCTCGTACTCATTGACAATATGACTCCATTTGGGTTGTGGTAGAAGGTTGACCAAGGCCTCTCATTTTCTACCTATAAAAACCATGAATTCAATAGAGGACTATGACACACTATATATCCGGGAGCTAGTTCAATTGCATGGAGTGCCCTTGTCCATTATTTCAGACATAGGTACCCAATTTACCTCTCAATTTTGGAGGTCGTTTCAAAAAGGACTAGGTACTCAGGTTAAGCTAAGCACGACACTTCACCCGCAAATAGATGGTCAAGAGGAGCGGGCAATTCAGACTCTCAAATACATGCTGAGAGCATCCGTGATTGAATTCAAAGGTAGTTGGGATAATCATTTTCCTCTTATCGAGTTTGCATACAATAATAGCTACCATTCCAATATTCAAATGGATCCCTTTGAGGCTCTCTATGGGCAGAGCAAGTTGGTTGGTTTGAAGTTGGTGAAGTGGCAACGATAGTACATGATTCAGTCCATAAGGCTATGGAGAAGGTTCAGCTCATACGGGACAGGTTGAAAACAGCTCAAAGTCGCCAAAACTCCTATGCCTATGTGAGAAGGAGGGAATTAGAATTCGAGGTGGATGATTGGGTGTTTCTGAAGGTATCTCCCATGAAGGGAGTGATGCGGTTTAGAACGAAAGGAAAACTCAACCCTTGTTATATTGGCCCCTACCAAATTGTGAAACGGGTTGGCAAGGTGGCATATGAATTGGAGTTGCACTTAGAATTAGCCTCTGTTCATCCTGTATTCCATGTATCGCTCTTAAAGAAGTGTTTGGTGATCCAGCTCTAGTTGTCCCGGTGGACACTGTTGGTGTTAAAGACAACCTTAGTTATGAGGAGATTCCGGTAAAAATATTGGATCCTCAGGTTAGAAGGCTAAGGAACAAGGAAGTAGCTTCAGTAAAAGTTTTATGGAGGAATCAACACGTTAAAGGAGCTAAGCGGGAAGCTGAAGTGGATATGATGGCTAGATACCCACATTTATTCTCTACCGGCTCAATTCCAGCTTGAGGTATCAGTTTTGACCTAAAACTATTTAGTTTTCATGTTCAGTTCATGTGCTCAAGTTTCTTTTGTGTATATGGATGTATGTATGAATTGTGAATTCAATTCAGCTATGTAGTTTAAATCGGAGATAGTCATTCCTTCAGTTTTCAACTTAAATGATCAGCATTCGAATACGATGATTGCATTTCCTTGCTTTTCTTTATGTTTTCCAATATTGAAGGATGAATGTTCCCAAGGGGGAAATATTGTAATACCCCGGTAGCCCAAAGATCAGACCCAGGAGTTGAAACGGAGAAAAATTTAAAACTGGCATCGTAACGCAGAACGGGTTGTGAGGTGACCCGTGAGAGAAGCTCATGAGTCGAGATGTGACTTGTGGTAAGGCTCAGGAAATGAGTTGAAAATTGGGAATTCGGATCCCCACGGATGAGACCACGAGTCGTGGTTAGGTACCACAACTCATTAGGTCAGTCATGGGAAGTGATGATTGAAAAGGAAAAGGAAAAAAGGTAGTGTGCCTAACGAAACGACCCCATGAATCGTTGTCAGTCACCACGATTCGTGGGGAGGATCTTGAGCAGCATGAAGAAGCAAAATAAAAATCCTAGGCAGTGTATGTACGAGTGGTGACAAGAGCTCATGGTCACCAATAACAAATCATGAGGTCATCTGTGATGAGTGCAGATGACTTGATAAGTAATGTACTTGACGGATGATGCCACGAGTCATGGACAGGGGTGACAAGTCATCATGTCCCTCGTGGGGCCTGACTTGCAGTTATTTTCTGTGAATTTAGTAAGGGCTTTTCCATAATTCCTAGGATCCTAAGTCCTAAACTGCATCGTTTTAAGTTATGAGTGATGTCTTTTAAGAGGGTTAAGTTTATTTTAGGCCATTTTCGTTCATGCATGTAAGATAGAAGGTTAGAGGGGGGTGATCAAGCTTTTTCTTCACGAAATTCTCTTCAATTTCTTCTTGGTCATTCAAGGAAGTGTAAGAATTAGCTATAATCAGGTATGTAGGGTTATGAATGGGTGAATCCTTTCACACCTATTGTTATACCCCGGAAGCTCAAAGATCGAACCGGGAGTTGAAATGGGAAAATTGTAAAATTTTGTTGTAGGCACAGGACGAGTCAGTGGACGACTTGTGAGGAGACCCCACGAGTCGTCAGGTGGCTCATGGGGAGGCCTTGGAAAATTGAAGGATTGAGGTCCCCACGTGTGAGGAAACGACTCCTGGTCAACCACCACAAGTGTTCATGTGACTCGTAGGGTGATGTTGGAATTAAATTGGTAGAAGTAACCAGTGTACCTAACGTATGGGATCCCATGAGTTGTGGCCAATCCCAACGACTCGTGAGGTGAGTCGTGTGCAGGCAGGTGTAAAATTAAGGCAATGTACATGACGGAAGGTGACAATGAGTCTTGGTCTTGAGGAACGAGTTATTTTGTCCCCCATTACGAGACCCAGCAGATCAGTTAACCAGTGCACTTGACGGGCGACTCGACGAGTTGTTGCCCGTCTTGACGAATCGTCAGGTCACCCATTAAGGTCACCTGGCAGTGTTTTCCTATGAATTCAATAAGGGTCTTTTCGTAATTCCTAAGTTTCTAAGACCTATACTACAACGTTTAAGGCTCGTTTTAGTGGATTTTTAGCAGGGGAAAACCTATCCTAAGCCATTACTCTCATGCATTCAAGTTTGAAGGTTTTAGGTGGAGGTTCAAGGTGAAATCTCAAGGTTTCCAATTGGAATCTCAGCTACAAAATTAGAGGGTGTTAGAATTCACCATTCCCAGGTATGTAAGTCTATGAGTGAGTGTTTTCTTCCACGCCCATTCCCAATCCCTATCAAAATGTCATAAATTATCGATGATCAAGTATGGGGTTTTACTCAATTGAATGATTCTTCAATCTCTATACATGGGTATGATTAGGTTGTATTTATATTGATGACTTATGAAGCTTGGGCAGATTCTAAATTGCTTTTCCCATATAAAAATTGTTTTCTAAAATCTGAATCTAAAACGCCTATGGTTGATGAGTTCATAAAAGAGGTGATTTATGGTAAATGTGTGATGATGATGAAGTTGATGATGAAAAGCATATTTCTAAAACTACCCATGATTTATGTTGTTATTTCCAAAATGAATTGATTAGATCCAAGTATGATAGAGCTTTAGGTGATGCCCACATATCGATTTAAAATGATGATTTTCCCTATATAAGCTTACCACATTGTTTGAAGTATAATTTCCCAATTTTTATTATAAATTCT
Organism: Datura stramonium; assembly: GCA_018107945.1. Lineage (NCBI taxonomy): Eukaryota > Viridiplantae > Streptophyta > Magnoliopsida > Solanales > Solanaceae > Datura > Datura stramonium. The sequence continues at coordinate 16,841 of JACEIK010006404.1, forward strand.
AGCTTGTGGTATGTTGAGCAAATATTTCTATACGTAGCTTACCACATGATTTGTAGTTAATGATCGCACCTATGATTGAGCTTGTGGTATGTTTCAAAATATAGCTTCTCATATGCATGATTTCATAATTAAGATGTAGATAATTATTGAGCTTTTTCATTAGACGATTTTGAGCTTCATATCCATATGATGTCTAGTCTATGCATGATTTCATTATGACCTTTTTCAAAAGAAAATGTTGAGGTTCATTTTATACAATGTTGACTTATGCATGATTTCATGTTGAGCTTCATCAATAGACGATCTTGAGCTTCATCAATATATGATGTTGAGCTTCGTTATATACAATGTAGAGCATTGCATGTTTTGAAACAAGAGTCTAGCACTGAGGGGATTAAGTTTTGATTACCATATGCCCCAGAACTATGCGCCAACGCAGGTTGATACTATTATATTATTGGGACCTGCCTGGTGAGCTATCCCCGGCCTGATTGGCCCTTCAACTTGATATCGATATCATGGTAGCATCCTTAGCCCTAGAAAGGTTTGGGATGGATTTGACCACTTGAGTGTGATAGTCGGGACCACGTAAGCTCTATCGTGGTATGTCGGTTAAGTGACGAGTCACCCACTGTCTAAATCATTCAGATTGCATATTCATAACTCATGATAATTATCTTATGCATGCATGTTCAAAAAGCAAGGTTTAACTCATTTTTTAGATTTTGATATAAATGATATCTTCAACTTTGAGTCATTCGAGTCGATCATGATGTTGTAAAGCTAAGCATGGTCATGACATGATAAGTTTTCAGTTTCAGAATGAATGCATGTGGTGCTTCTACTTATACTTGAAAGATTATGATATGCATGAAATGTTTTTAAATGATTTACGTTGCTAGAGTAGTTTTGCTTACCATGCATACTCGAAACATTCCACGTACTGACAGCATACTTTTTATGCTGCATCATTTCATGATGCAGGACCCGGCTCTTAGGTTCAGCCCCGCTCATAGTCGCTCATTAGAGTTAGGACCTGTTTGGTTGGTGAGTCCTCATCTTTCGAGGACTAGACTATAATTTTTCTTTATGTATTTTCAGTTTCAATATTGTGGAGTTAGTGGGGGACTTGTCCCATCAACTCGTCCAGATTAGAGGCTTTCAGACTTATGTATGTATAGCTTCGGATATTATTCTGATGTGCTGTTGTATGAGACTTCCGCTAAGTTATAATTTATGTTTTCTTCATGTTTATTGAGTGAGTTAGTTCAATGCTTATGCCATGGGTTGACTTGGGGTCTCTCAAGTCCCTTGTCCCGTGTCTACAATCCGGGCCTCTGTTCGGGTCGTGACACCTATGCCCAATCCCTCTTAAATCATGAATTTCCTATGTCAAATCTATGGGGTTTTAACCTAATGCATGAATCTCCTAATTATTTACATGTGTTTGATTTAAATATGTTTCAACTATGGAATTATGATTCATGGGAAAGTTTTATATTATTTTCAACTAAAAATCATGTTTCAAGTTTTATGAAGTAAAAAGCCCATTGATGAGAAATTCATGAAAGATGAGATTTGTGATGAATGTATGATTATGAT
>JACEIK010006404.1:18758-91420 GCA_018107945.1 Datura stramonium
CGAGTAGGCTAAGGGTCAATCAGCCTATGCCTCAGAACTACGCAATGTAGGTTTATACTATTATATATATTATCTTGGGACCTCCCTTTTGAGCTATCCCCTTCCCTATTGGGCGACGAGCTTGATATCGATACCATTGTATCGTCCCTAGCCCTGGTGAGGCTTTGGATTACTCTACCCACTTGAGTATGATAGTTTGGACCACATAAGTTCTATCGTGGTATGTCAGTTAAAAGACGAATCTCCCATTGTTCCTCATGATTTCAGATACGCATGCTTATCATTCATGAGATTTATATATCTATATATGTTCTAAAGCCGGTTTGACTCAATGTTCAGTTTTCCTCATGATTCATATTTCATCTTTTATTCAATCGATTCAGTTATGATGTTTTGTTATGTTTTGATGAGATCGTAATTTCAGAAAGAATGCATGCAATCCCTACTCTCACATTCTTATTGTTTATGATCTACATTGTGCATGTTCTTAAATGATTTTACTTATTTAAGCGTCTTTACTTACCTCGCATACTTGGTACATTCCATGCATTGACTGTGTACTCTATATTGTATCGTTTCATGATACAGAACCTGACACTCAAACTTAGCCCTGTTCATAGCCAGTCTTCAGAGTTAGAATCTTACGCTTGTTGGTGAGTCCTTATCTACTGAGAACTAGACTTATTCAGATTTCCTCTATGTATTTTCAATTTCACCTTTATTGATTTAGTTGGGGTCTTGTCCCATCAACTCATCATGTTTAGAGGCTTTTCAGACAAAGGTTGTACTCAGCTTCAGGTTTTGTATTCTGATGTTATGTTTATTTTAGACTTCCGTTAAGGTTATTATGTTGATTTTTCAGTTCTAGTAATTGATTTAGATGTATGTTCATGTCATGGATCGACCTTGAGTCTCTCGGGGATCCTTGTCATGTGTATCGATCCGGGCCTCCGTTCGGGTCGTGACAGGAATAATGCATATCATAAAACATATTCAAGATAATATTATGAGAGTAAGGCTTGCATTCTTTTATCTGAAAACATGATTTAAACATGACTATCATAACTGATTTGAATGACCCAAAGCTGAAACTGATAATCATAAGTAAAACTGAACATTGGGTCAAACCTGCTGAAAACATAATATCATAACTGATGAACATGCATAACTGAAATCATGAGGAATATTGGGAGACTCTTTATATAACTGACATTACCACGATAGAGCTTATGTGGTACCAACTATTACACTCAAGCGGGCAGAGCTTTCCAAAGCCTTGCCAGGGCTAAGGGCACCACCATGATATTGATTTCAAGATGATGGCCCCTTGGGGCAGGGGAAGCTCATAAGAGAGGTCTCAAATAATCTGAACATACCGTAGTTCTGAGACACAAGTTGACTGAATCCTTAGCCTACTTGGTGCTAGACATTACTCCCAAAAATATGCATATGCTCTCCATATTTTTCAACAAAGTTGAACCATCATCTTGAGATGAAGTTGAATCATAATATTACATGCATAATCTTAAAACATATCATGAGGAACCTCGGCTCAACCATACCACAAGCTAAAAAGTGGGAGTCTAGACTCCAAAACCATGTGTTAAGCTAATAACATGAAGTTGAAGTAAATCATAAAACATACTTGATCATATTGTCTTGCCCACACTTATACATGCTTTGAGATAGTGAAAACCATGGATATAAACATGGGTAATTCTAAATAATGCTTTCATCATAGACATCTCATCATACTTGAAAACATAGATCATAATCTCAATCTTTCATGAACTTTTATAATTGGGCATTATAATTGTAAGATTTTGATATCATAAATTTGCAATTAAAATCATTATTACACATGCCCATAAATCTTAAAACAATATTAGAAACATGAATTTATTTTACCCATGATAGTTACTTAGAGAATTTCACAAATTGAGTTAAAACCCCATAGATTCATCAACTTAGAATTCCATTAATTTGAAGAGGATTTGGGCATGGGAGAGAAGAAATACTCTCATTCATTATCCTACATACCTGGGTACTTTGAATTTCACCACCTCTCTTGAGAGTCCAAGTGAATTGAGGAAGAATCTAAAGAATCTTCTAGTTGATCTTTAATAGAATCCTTTATCTTGCATGCATGGAATGGGGAGGTTTAGAATAGGTTAAGTACCCTTAAAAGCCTCCTAATCGAGCTTAAAATGATGTAGCTTAGGATTTAGGAGCTTAGGAATTATAAAAACACCCTTACTAAAATGCAAGGAAAATACACTTTGCCAATCACCACGAGGGACACCACGACTAGTGGTGTACCTAACTACTCGTGGTGACTCACTTGTGAAGTACACTTCCCCATATTAACCTTCAAATCCTGCTCCTTAGCACGACCAACTCCACGAGTTGTGGAGTCACTTCACGACTCGTGGCTGCTTCTCACGGCATCTTTGGGAAATTGAACCTTGAACCATAGACCATCTTGACCAAGTCTCACTTAACGAATCATTTACTTGACGACAACTCGGTTCTTCTCTCGTGGTCACCACCTAACCATGAGTTCCTACCAATTCTCCCTTCACTTTGTGAGTCACTTAACGACTCGTAAAGTGTCCTAATGAGTCACTAGATTACTCGTCCTGTGAACTGGTGCAACATTTTATGTTTTCTCTATTGCACCCTCGGGTATGATCTTAGGGCTTTTGGTGTATTACAACTAGCCTCACCATCATCAAGCGGCTCCTCAAAAGTTGGGCCCACTCGACACATACACATAGGTCTCTTTGTGAGAAGGTATCATGCCTCTAAAGCTGACATCTCATCTACAGTGGTTGGTTGACCTCCTATCTTCAGCTGTAATTCTATCATCCCAAACATATGACCCCCCTGCGAACTGTCATCTCAAGCCTACCGATCAGCTATAGTAAGAGAGGGACCTACAGATGGGGTAATCTCCTTTACCTTAGTGGCATCTATCATGTGTCCAGCCAAATATCCTACCAAAGGTAGAAAAAGATCTGCATCCTCCTCCTCAATACCTGCCTCTCTCAAGTACATGGTGAAGAGACTATCGTGACAATAATTCCATCTAGAATTTTCACGTGATCTCCATATATTATGGTGAATCACAACACCAAAATTAATCGGTATCCCCTTCATCAACATATACACCAAAACAATCCGCTTGCGAGTCACCTCTATCAAATGTGTCCCAGGGAGAAAGAAAGCACATACCAAGTTCACCCACACCTTTTCCTCCCTATTGAAATAAGAAAATGCAAGTGTGAAATGGGTGCCATTTTTGTCCCTCGCCCATCAGGCGAATGAGTGCTCATCGCACAAAGTGTGGCGGATGTTTTTGTATGGAGGCTTTTCCAGTAAGATGAAATATTGCTAATGGTTTACTGCAGGTGTCTCTAAGAAAGCATTGAACCTCTTGGTTGTGAATCGCACCACCTGTCCTCTTATTTGGACCATTGTACTCTCTCCGAACGAGGTGTCCCAATTTGTGTAAAATTCCCTCACTAAAGTGAGGTTACACCTCTCCGGCTCATTGAAGATATAGCTAGCTCCCAACTCACGTATCTTTTCATGAATAGCCGGGAACTCAAGTGCCCATTGACCCTCATCTATCCAGTTCTTAGGGGCATACTTGGATTCTTTTTTAGTGTTAAACCAAGTAAGCCCATGAGCCCCAATTGCTTTCACACCGAATCTCCTTGCGGGGCCTTCTTTGGAAGTCGAGGAACTAGCTTCTATTTTCCTTGGTCTACCCCTCGTTTGTCTTTTGCCACCTACAATCACCCTTTCCTTTTGGTGCCATTGTACCTACCAAGCAAGAAATCACGAACTTTAAAAAATTAATTTGTGAGCCAAATGACTGACTAACTATGTGTGGAAGGTGCAAAATTCACCCCGCACTTAATTTGCTAGCGTATATGTGAGAATTTATCTAATAGGGCACTCAAGACTTCCTCCATCATCATCCAATCTCAAAAATCCAATTTAATTCACTAACTCCATACTACACCAATTCCATGAAATTTTTTCTTTCTTTCTTTTCAACTCTCCTCTATCCTTATGCCTTTAATAAAGAATGCATTATCTAGGCTATCCCTTCAACTTTCCTTCTCCGATTCACAATTTGAGTAATTCAAGTAATTGAGTAACAATATTCAATTCAATAAACCAAAAATAAACAATTCACTTCCATTCAAAATGAATTAATCAAGAATTTCACCAACTCAAGCAATTTTCACATTTAAGAATTTAAAGCTTCATGTACTTTCTTTCTCTACAATTAATGCTCATACCCACCAACATTCCAAAATTCAATTCACCTACCCCATCATCCCCACAAGTTCAAATCACTATATTCAATCAACAATAAAGCTACCCAACAAAGATAGCATATAATCATGGAAGAATTTAAGACTTTAAGCTCATAAAACTCAAAACATGAAATTCAAGTGTTTCAACAACAATGGTGATTTTGGGTTCTAAATTATTTTGGGGAAGAAGGGTGTGGGAGCATTCTTGCATCATTACTTGAACAAGAGAGAAGAAATATACTTACTTGAGTTGAAGATAGGATCTTTACAAACTTGTTGGAGAAGACAACAATGGAGAGGAGAGGGAATGAGAGCTACGACTTTAAGAGACAGAGAGAGAGAGAGAGAGAGAGAGAGAGAGAGAGAGAATTTTTTGCTTTTTATTTTTCAACTTTTTGAGGAAAATGGATGAATTGAACTTTAAATTAAAAGTAGGGCATGAGTTTTTATGTAATTTTATAGTCTTTTTAGTCAATATTTACCCAAATTGACCAAATAATTTCGGCCAAATAACCCTTGGTGCGCTGCCCCTCCTATCTCACCACAGACTTAGAAAAATAAATTCTGTGGAGATAGGGGCTAGCACGGAGCATCCCCTATAGCCTCATCAGAATTTATTTTTTCCTTTAGAGTTTAACTCCCAGCGTCCCATGCTAGGTGACCCGAGACTTACACTTTTTAGCTCAATGTCCCAGCTTTTTGTTACCTCTTACAGCCTGTTCTTCTCTACAAAACAAATAAAAATATACAGTGGGTTGCCTTCCATCAAGCTCCTTATTTAACATCGTGGCATGACTATGGTCCCTATCACTCCTTCATCCGAGTGGACTAGTGACCATACCAGGGATCTGTTAAATTTTCATGTAGCATTCGCTGCTCCACTAACTGATTACAACCTCCAGGTTCTCCCGCTGGTTTCATCTTAAAGTCCTTATAATGATGTGGAATTTGTATTGTACTGAACACTTCAAACATTGCCTCCTGACCATCTACTCTTATAGACATCTTTCCCGATAGAACATGTTTGATTGCATTGGTGGTGGCTAAAAATCCTCTACCTAAAATGAGGGGAACTGTTGCATCTGCCCCATAGTCTTGGGTTATAAAGTCCACCGGTAGGATAAAAGGTCATACCTTGATCATGACATCTTCAGTGATTCCCTCAGGATAGGCTAGAGACCGATCCGCAAGCTGCAATGTCACTATGGTAGGACGTGGTTCACCTACTCCAAGAGTTTTGAATAGGGATACAGGAATTAAATTGATGCTCCCACCCAAATCATATAAGGCTAAACCAATCTCCTTGCTCCTAATAGTGACAGGAATAGTGAAACTCCCAGGATCTTTCAACTTTTTTGGAATTATTTTCTTGATTCGAGAACTGCACTCTTCCATAAGAGCCACGATTTCAAACTTTGTATGCCTCCTCTTATTATCCGTGATATCCCTAGAAACTTGGCATACTTCGGAACTTACTTCTAAAGCTCCTCCAGCAGAATATTCACATTAACTTGCTTCAACAACTCAAGAAATTTGCAACAGGTTGTGTCCTCTGCCTTTTTCTTCAACCTTAGAGGAAACGGGGGAGATGGTCTATCTATTGAAATTTTTGGGTTGTGGGTTTCTAGACTCTCCAACCCCAGTCTTGGATTTCACGGCTTGTTCCTCATCAACTTTTTCTTTTCTAGGACAACCTCACCCAACTTCTTACCACTGCGCAAGAAATAGCATTTACATTTTCCTTGGGGTTCTTCTCGGTATTACCTGAGAGTGCCCTCTGTGGTTTATTATTCTATTGTACGGCCAGTTGTCCCATTTTCCTTTCAAGCTCATGGATTGATTTTTTTACTTCATTTACCACTTGAGTCTGTTGCACCATCCATCGCTTCATTTTCTCCTCAAGAGAACTATTCTGCTGCTGGCCCTGTGGCCTTTGATAAGTGTTTTGGGGCCTTTGGAAGTTTTTATTTCCTTCCTATGGGGGCTTTTCTCCATTCTGGTACCCCTGATTATAGCCATTACCTATAAAACCTCCACTATAACCTTGTTGTCCCACAAAATATACAGACTGAAGATTATAAGGATAGCCTGAATAGGCATGGCCTTCTCCAAACGCTTCAAATGATGGTGGTGGGATTTGTACCTACTGTACCTGCTGTACTTGGCCTCCTGCTGGTGTGGTCACCAACTTACTGATCACATTCACCAACAAGCTAATTTTTGTTCTTATTACCACTACACCATCCACCTCATGTTTTCCCGATAACTTTGTTGCGGCAAATCATCTGCCTGAATCCTGATAATCCTAACTTCCCTTAGATATGAGGTTCAAGAGAGCCTCAATTTCATCATAACTTTTGGACAAAATCTGTCCTTGTGTAGTAGCATGAAGGAGTATCTTAGATATGGGCTTCAGACCCTCAATTAAGTGTTGCCCAATTATTTCCTTTTGGTCGCATGTGGTGTGTAAACCTTGTAACATTACCATGCTAGAGCTAGTGTTTCTCCATCTCTTTGTATGAATCCGTAGATCTTTCCTCATAGTTCTTTAGTTGTTCTTGAAAACAAAAATTGATTGATTAACTTGTTGGAGAGGATCTCCCAAGTGGTGATGGATCCTGCAGGCTCATTTTGAAGCCACTCCTTCGCCTCTCCGATTAATGAGAACGGAAACAGAGTGAACTTGACATATTCATCTGACACATTCTGGTAGTGAAAGTTTTCACTCAGCCTTACAAACGTCATCAGATGCCTGTAAGGATCCTCGATCGGCTTGCCCTGAAATTGGCAAGTATGTTGCACCGACCGCATAGTCCGTACTTTCAGCTCAGACTTCCCAGTGATGGCCGGTTTAACAATTGCTTTAGAAGCATTCTCCACATTCGTCCTAGCAAATTGCATCACCGGAACTCGCTCATTCTCTTCACCTACTGCTTGCCCGAGGTATTCCATAGCTAACCTCCGAAACGTTGTCTCTATTTTAGGATAAAGAGATGCTAAGGTCGGTGACTTATCCTGCTTGGCATATACTGAGGCAAACAACCTTGTGAACATCAACAAAACAAGAAACAAAGGTAAAATATAGACTAGCCAAAACAAAATTCAAACCTACAAATGATTAATAGATATTCAAGTCCCCAACAATGGTGCCAAAAACTTGATGTCACCCAAGCACACGAAGTCGTCAACCCTTTCTGTCACGCCCCGCCTTGGGGGTATGACTGGCACCTTGTGCCCTACTAGGACCTGAACTGCTAGACTACTGAGCCTAAGCACTTCTGGTGCCTGGCTGGCTCTAACTCTTATTCACGGAATCAACGGGCTATATAGCGGCTGTAAATACAGCCCCCAGCTGACTAGGCCAATAGCCACACATTGCAACAACGGCGGCTAACGATCTCATCAATATAAGGGAACCTATGCGGGCGACAAGGCCACTATCTTTGACTAGTTATTTGAATACGTATAACAAATGCTAAACGAAACTACGTGGCCAGGCAAGGTCACCCTAATAAGCGGATAGGCCCCACCGACGAACATAAACAACTAAACATACGCACGGCCCACACGTAGGCACGGCTAACCACGGGAGATATATACACAATCGCAAGCCTTGAAGAATGCATTAAGATGGTCGGGACGGGGCCCCGCTGCCGTCTTATACAACAAAGAAAAACAATAGAAACCTCACGAATATCAAGCTCCCGGATGACGGGAGGCGTGACTCCTAGCGGCTAGGATCACGGGGATCGGCTCCTCGTCTATAGGTACTGCCGGGCAAGTGTCACGGTGCCCCAAGCGAGTCCCAGTACATGATGCAGTATGTAAGCAAGGCGAACATATAAGTAACAACAATACTAGAAAATCTAAATAGCGAAAGTATGCGAAACTTTAAGAGGTGGCGAGATCTTAAATAAGCATGTTCATCTCTTGAAGGTAGGGTAGAAGCATACTTGTCGACGTGGCGACTGCTTTGTCATTTGCTCAGCTAATAAATATAACATGTATATACATATATAACATATAAGGACCTATACCGGCCCCATAAGACGGAAGGTTCCAACCCAGCACACGGTCTATATACCCCTACCGAGTCAAAACCATCTAAAAAAAATCACTCCCACTCATCAACTAACTACGAGCACCTCTCGAGCTGGGTCTCCTGCTCGGACTATGACCTCTGATATATATAAACGTATGCAGAACAGAGACTCTGTACTTAACTCTGTGCTCGTACTCTTGTACTCGGTACTACGTACTTTATTGCTTTCTGTAATGCTAAGGCTGATCGGCCTCATATGAGAATGCTCCATCCATCTTCCGTCCTCTAGCGTACTTGGCATACCCTCCTTGTAGTGTCGTATCCCCACCCTCGGCGGTGGGTGACCACGATTACCCAGCCCGGGGCGGTGAGGACGCTCAAGAGTGCCCTCATAACACAAACGAGTCTCAACAAACAATAATCACACAGCAAGCATGTTCAATGCAAAGAAAATACTATCCATGTTTTGATATGAATCGATACTCTTTTCTATATTAAGCGGATTCTCCTCTTGACTATCTTTTGTATTTGTAGAAATATTATCGAATCATCGATATTGCTCTACTATCTTTTATTCTTAATATAACATAATATTATAAACATACTAACTTGAAAATCATACTAGACTCAATACTCGACTTATGAATTCTTTCTTCTATACTTCACGCTATTTGCTATGCGGGATTACTAACTTGAAGGATTAGCTTTACATACCGCCTTCGTTTCGGATTTCCCAACTAAGCTGGCGTAGCTCAAATTACGATACTTACGCTATTTCACCCCATTCATTCATATATATATATCATTTAGAACTAAATACGTTAATATCTTGAAGGAAAATATCACTTTTAATATATATATATAGCCCAAACTTTTGCTTATCAAAAACGGTCGGCTTCGCTATTTCTCGGAAGTCGGGAAAGGGAGAAATACTCACTTTAGGGCTAGGAGTATATTGACACTAATTTGGAGGAATTTCACTTACCTTAACTCGGAAGCACGGCGATTCTCGGCCAAATTTCACGAAACTAAATCCGTGAGGAATGCTCCTTGCTACTTAATACCTCGGTATCTTGAGTTGATTTGAGTTTGGACCGTGTTTGACGGCGTAATCGGATGAATATTGGTAAGGAGTCTTCGTTCTCCTGTTTTCCCTCGGTTTCTCTAGAAATTACATGAATTTTATCATTAAAAACAAAGTGAGGGCTTATATGCCCAGGCTTGGATAGGGCCTCCGTGACACGGCGCCCGCCAGCAGGCCCTCCCTGTGGCCCGCTCCCATCGCGGAGGGGCTCACCGCCTAGGCTCCTCCCGCGATGGTTAGATGTGTCGCTTATCTAGGTCTTTCCACAAGACCTTTTCCTAGCATGTATAGCATTCAAAAACTCTTAACCAATATGCGAATAGGCCGTCTACATGTCAGAATTTACGGGGTGTAACATCCTCCCCCTTAAGAACATTCTACCTCGAATAAACTTCTATTTATAGGAATCCTCAACTTACTCAACTTATCCTTAGAAATTTTTGGTAGAGTTTCCCCTGTAATATGGAATATCTCGAAAACAAATGCGAAAAAGTCCAATACGGGTAATCACACAATATTATAGCATTCATCACATAAAAGACTAAATTAGAGCTATTTCATAATATATGGCATTTCATAAGATAACAATATGAACATACCTCTGGTGACTATGCTTGGAATAAGTGAGGATATCTTACTTTCATGTCTTCCCTGTTGCCTCCCAACTCATCTCCTCTCGGTTCTATTATGCCACGGTACCTTGTGAAAGCCAGCCATCTTAAGTTCTCAATCTACGAATCTGTTTGCCTAATATGGCTACTCTTTGGAACCTCTTCATAGGCGGCCTCTTCCATAACCTAGACATCTGGGTAGGACAACTCTGAATTGGTCTCCTATGTACTTCCTTAGCATAGGATAAGTGGAAAAGCTGAATAACGGATTCTAATTACGGGGCAAGTTCAACTCGGATGCTACTTGGCCTACTCTCACTTGGAGTCCCGATAAGGCCCAACGAATCTCCGATTGAGCTTACCTCTCTTTCAAGATCTCATCACCCCTTTCATTGGTGATACTTTTAGAAATACCCGATCGTCCACACATCAAATTCCCGGAGTCTACGCGCGCACGCTCGGCATACGATTTCACGGCGGCTGCATGCCGGTCATTAGGTGTTTTCTAATAAGATTTACCTTCTCCTCGGCGATGAATAATATATGGCCCAATCAGCACTGACTCTCCGACTTAAAACTAGCCAGGCGCGATCATTTCGCCCATACAATGCTTCAAAGGGAGCCATGCGGATAGTAGTGATAACTATTATTATAGCAAACTCAATTAGCGGTAAATACTCGTCGGCTACCTCAAAGTCAAGCACACACGCCCGTAGCATATCCTCGGCGTACGAATAGTGCGCTCACTTTGTCCATTTAATCGAGGGTGGAATCTTTGTGCTCAATTATCTGCGTTCAGGACCTCTCCGAATGACCAAAATCTAGTGTAAATTGTACTCCTGCATGTAGATAATAGATCTTTTGGAACACCGTGTAATCTAACTATTTCTACGATATACAATTCGTAATCTTACGGCGAGAGAAAGCTAGCTTTCAGCGGGGAAATGGGGCGATTTCGTCAATCTATCAGCAGAATTACCCAAAATTGAATCATGTCTATGCCTGGTATGGGGTAATCCTACTACAAAGTCCATGTTCTTGCTTCCCACTTCCAAAGAGCCTGACTATGTCGCGAGTCAATCCTCCTGGTTTTACGGTGTTCGCTTTTACTTGTTGAGTTAGGACAGGCTACAAGTGCCTTTATTTCCTCTTCATACTGGCCGCAGTAGATCTCCTTGATATCGTGGAACATTTTCGTCATGCACAGGTGGAGGAATAGCGAGCGTAATAACACCTCACTCATAATTTGCTGGCGAAGCCCTTAAATGTCCCCGGAACACAAGGCGGACCTTACATCGCGGCACTTCGTCCTCGATTACACGAAAATCGGCGCTTTCCCTTGTTGAATTATTTGTCCTTTTGCTGGAGCCGAGGTTAGGATCTTCATATTGCCGTTTTTACCTCCACAACTAATTTCGACACAACGGTGTGCAGTGCAGCTCGGTTGTCTCATTTACGCTACGAGCGGCTAAGGCGGCTAGTGATGTATTTCCCTGACCAAATCCCATTGTCCGAGTGCATGTAAACCCATAAATTTAACGAGTGAGAGCATACGCTGCTACATTGGCTTTTCCGGATGATACGAGAATATCACATCATAATCTTCGATAACTCTAACCGGCCATTTGCCATAAATTCAACTCCCCTCGAGTGAAGATATACTATAGTCTCTTGTGATTAGTGAAAATATCACATGGGCCATATACAAATAATGTCTCCCGCCTCTTTAGGCGTAACTACTGCGGCTAACTCCAGTCATGGTAGGATAATTCTTTTCGTATTCCTCAGAGTACATGCAGGAAGCATACGCAATCACATAGCATGATGCATCAACACATCCCAACCCAATACCTAATGCGTCACAATACACTAAATAACCCTCTGTACCTTCGGTAATACTAACCTTTGGAGCGGAGGTTAATTTGTCTTCTAATTCTTGGAAACTCTGTCCACACGCCTCAGTCCCTTTGGCTTTTTTTTCACGCTGCACGTCGGCTTAGTTAGAGAGTGCCACTATGGTGGATAATCCCTCAACAAATCTTCTATAGTGCCACTGCTAATCCCGAGCGGACTTCGGTCGGAGTTGTAGGTGCAGGCCATGTTTTTATTTGCTTCTATTTTTTACGTGTCTACCTATATACCGGCATCAAGCCACAATATTCCCCAAGAAAGTTGCGGGATTCGGCGGGGTACATTTGGAGAACTTGGCATACAATGATAGTCCACTGAAAATGCGGAGCCTTTGTCAGGTAAATGAGCACAGTGGTACGCCTCGGCGAGAATACACCGAGGAATATCATCGATAAACACTATCACGAAACGGTCCAAGTATGGTGCGAGAAGGTGTTGTTCATCGAGGTCACATAAATACTCTTTGGGGCTACCGTCGGCCCAAAGGACATAACCGAGAATTCAAAGTGGTCGTATCGGGTTCTAAAGGTTTATCTTGGGAATGTCTCTTTCATGGACTCGAACGTGGTATGGACCAGTAAGTCAATCTTTGACAAATATCGGCCCCACATGGCTTGTTCAAACAAATCATCTATTACGGAAGCAAATACTTATTCTTGATTGTAACCTTATTCATGCAGCCATTGAATTTGCCACACATGCGGGCCAAGCCATCATGCCTACAAACAAAGCGGCGCACCCCACGGTGAAGTACTCAGCTAATAAAGCCCTTATCTAAAAGATCTGTCGGGCGCCGCTCGCTCTGAGTTCGGCGGGAGCCATACGATGCGAGAAATTGATATAGGTGCAGTGCACAGTAGCAAGTCGATTGCAAAATCTATTTCACTTTCTGGGGAATACCGGGTAGCTCATCTGGAAATACATCGGGAAATACATTCACCTTTGGACAGTGGAGTGTCGGGGCTCCTGCAGAACATCTGAACTCTAACTAGGTGGTAAATACATCCCTTAGCTATCCTTCCTACTTTGAAGGTAGGAAATAAACCTACCTTTTGGCGCCATTTGTGCTACCCTTCACTCTTGCCTCCTGGAAAGTGGAATCGGACCATCTTGGTCAACATTCTACGTTGGCATAGCATGGCACCAACCAATCCATACCCATAATGCATAAATCGTCATCTCTAGTTCTACCACATGTTGATTACGATGATACGGCAACCTCTCTGTACACCCACTTGATAAATCACCTTTAGCTATAATGGAGTCACCGACGAATTGTAAATGCTAGAAAGGTCTTTGTAACAATTTTGATTCAACATTGAACTTTAGGCTAAATGGGGTAACGTAGGCAAAGTAGACCACTGGATCAATCAATCATAGCGGGGTATGAGAAAATAGTCATCATACACAGTACCCTGTCCCAGACGCCTGCGAGTCCTGTCTCCCACAGTAGCATAGTCGGCAGGCGTGCTGAACTTCGGCTCTGATCTACACCAAGCCTCTACCTCTGGGCACCGAGGCCTCGCCCTACGAGGCTGCTAGAGCTCGCGGCCACGGTGATGCTGCATCCCTGGCCTCCTAGGCTACCTTGTCCCTGGCCGGACAATCTTGCATCCTATGCCCTTCCTTCCACACTTATATAACACCACTGTGGAGCCATATGCGCAAGCTCAGGGTGGAGTCGATTTAAACGAGGGCGAGGTGGGAAATATGTATCCTTTCTTATTCTACCCTCCTTTGATGAGGAGAATCCCTTTGTCATTTGCTACCGAGACCACACGTGACCTTTGGCGGATAAATCTGCCTCTGTTTGTGAGTGTTGAAAGGCGGGGAGTCTGGTGGCCTATAAAAAACCCGTGGCTATCGAAAACCATGGCCTATCGAGCCGTGGACCGGGACCTCTCTGAATCTCCCCACGAATCTCATCGAGATCTATCTCTGCGGCGCTGCTCCAGTTGTCTTTCTATTACCTTTGTTTCATTGTCTAAGACCCTCAACATTTTTGGGTGAAAGCAACCGAGCAATGTCCATATCTTCCCTCAACGTGGTTGTCATACATGTCTCAATATAATGCGGAGTTCGAGACCCATAATGAATCAGTGAACCCTCGATGGCATGGTATCCATGAAAATTTGAAGCATAGCGTGCTAAGGAATCAAGCCTTAGGGCATATTCACGTACACTCCTCGCCCTTTGCTCCCGAGATGCAGAAGCTGGTCATCGGGCTGTCGACCTCCCATGGAAATAATGAGATTTAGAAGGCCTACGAAAAGCTAGACGAGGTCGGAGGGGCAACATCTCTCCTCCAGACCTTTCCCGGCTCTTATACACAACACGGCAATGTCTATGGCAAGACTCTTTTGCCATCTCAGCGGTGCGGGTGTTACATGCATGACCCAAAGATTCTCTATATCGAGGTCTAGGGAAATCCGGGGGGTCCTCTACCTGATTTGACCTTTTGTGAAATATGGGGGACCTAATGCCAGAATTCACGACCTGTTGCCAGTCCAGCATTAGCTCTGGCATTACAGGTGGCACTAAGCGGCCTTTGATCGCCATCATTTGTGCAAACATAACAAGCTGCTGCGAACTTCCTGATCATACGGTGTTGGTAGAGGGCTAGCCGGAGGAGTTTGTGTCATTCGAATGGCTCTGATGAGATGGGGGATTGCTAAGAAGGCTGTTGGTGCCACTACTCGCCCTCGAGATCGGGCCGTTCGTAAGTTGAGCACATCTATTTGGTGCCTTCTCATCTTCTTGATATCTAGCATACGCACTTTGTGGCGAAATTGTAGCTAGTTTGCCATTTTAATCGGTAAGGAAAGAGTATGATAGATTTAGGGACTCAACCTATCTTGTCTTTGCTCTATGTACGACTAAACATGAAGAAAGAGTAAACATCTATTATGCCTTGCAGCCTCCTCCCTATAGTATGTGGTGCACAACATATCCATTGACAAGACTCTACTTGCTTACGGCTTGCAAACTCCTAAATCACATTTTGCTTTCTGATACCAAGTTTGTCGTACCTTACAGCCCAGCAGGGGAGTATTGCGGCACACAGTGCCCTACGGGACTGAGCGCTAGACTGCGAGCCTAAGCATGGTGCTGGATGGCTCTAACTACGATTCACGGAATCAACCGGGCTATATAAGCGGCGCCAATGCAGCCTCACATTTGTAGTTAGGCCTGGCCACATACAATAACAGCGACTAACCAAGTCATCAATATAAGGGAACCTATGCGGGTGACAAGGCCACCATGTGACTAGTTGTTTACGAATCGGTATAACAAATGCTAAACACTACGTGACCGACAAGGTCACCACTACTAAGCTTGGATAAGGCCCGCTCAATGGCACAATAAACACATAGGAGATATATACACAATGCACCCAAGCCTCTAAGAATGCGATAAGATGGACGGGGATAGGTCCAGAAGCCTACCCGTACTATACAACAAATGAAAAATGATATAAACCTGCGAATATCAATCTGGATGACGGGAGCGATGACTCTGTATTTGGCTAGGGTCACGAGGATCGGCTCATCATCTATAGTACACTGCGGGTAAGTAATGCGATTGCCCCAAATGGAAGTCGTGCCAGCGGTACAGAGTATATAAAGCAAGCTGAACATGGCCGAATATAAACAACAATACTAGAAATTAGAATAGCGAGAAAGTATACGAGCGTAAGTGGTGGGATCTTAAATAAGCTTATACATGCTGAAGGTAGGAGTAGAAGCATACACATCGACTTAGCGACCTGTCTATCGCTAATACATAACATGTATATACATATATAACATACAAGGACCTATACCAGCCCCCATAAGCCGAAGGTGCCAACCAACCTGCAGTCTATATACCCCTACCCCGGAGTCAAAACCATCCAAAAGCAAATCACTCAACTTATCTACTAACTATAGGCACCTCTCGGCCCCACAGGTCTCCCGGCTCGGACTATGGCCTCGTATAGCTTGTGTTTGAGCTTGGAGAACCGTACTCAACTCCTATACTATGTACTCTATGCTCTGTAATGCTATCTTGATAAGCCTCATATGAATGCTCCATCCCATCTTCGTCCTTTAGCGGACGACATACCACTCCTTAGAGTAGTATCCCCCACCCGGCGGTGAGTCCCAGCATAGTTACCAGCTCGGGCGAGTGAGGACGCTCAAGGGTGCCCTAATAACACAAATAGGTCTCAACAAACAATAATCACACTTTTAGCAAGCATGTTCAATGCGAAAATTCTATCCATGTTTTGATATATGAATTTGATACTCTTTTCGTATTAAACTGATTCTCACTCTTGAAGCTCCTTGTATACGAAAGTATTATCATTGTCGTGTTGCTCTACTATACATTATTAAGATATATAACATAATATTATAAAACATGCTTGCTTTGGAATCATACTAGACTCAATACTCGACTTAATTCTTTCTTCTATAGTTCAAGCTATTTGCTATATTGGAATTACTAACTTGTCGAAGAGATTTGCTTTACATACCTTAACATCCTGGACTGGGACCTAATATTTGAACTTGTTAATTATTATGATAATTTAAAATTAAATTATATATATATATATATATATATATATCAATTAGAACTAAATACATTAATATCCTAAAGGAAAATATCACTTCTAATATATATATAGCCCAATTTGGCTTATCAGCAGTCGCTTCGCTATTTCTCGGACGTCTAGAGAATACTCACTTTAGGGCTAGGAGTATATTGACACTAATTTGGAGCAATTCCACTTACCTTAACTCAGTAGCACGATGATTCGCCGGCCAAATTACGAAACTAAATCCGTAGGAATGCTCCCTTCTTTGCCCAATACCTCGGTATCTTGAGTCGATTTGAGTTTGGACCGCGTTTGACGGCGTAATCGGATGAATATTGGTAAGAAATCTTCGTTCTCCCTGTATTCCTTTTGGTTCTCTCTTGAAATTACATGAATTATATCATTAAAGCAGAAGTGAGGCTTATATACTTGGGCACAGACGGGGCCTCCGTGACACGGCGCCATCGCGGAGGGGCTCACGCCCCCAGGCTCCTCTGCGGTGGTTCGGCGAGTCTCTTATCAGTCTTTTCCCGGGTCTTTTCCTAGCATGGCACTCAGAAACTCTTAGCAATATGCGAATAGGCCGTCTCCATGTCGAGACTTTACGGGGTGTAACACTTTCATTCCAAAATAGGATTATTAGGGGTGATATCATACCCATAGGAACTTGTCAATTTAATCCTTATAAGGTTGTCACTTTGATTTCACTAATCTATGAAACAAGCAAAATGAAGACTGATTTGGAAAATTAAACGGCTAAAACTTCAAATGTAAACATTAACTAAAACGTGTAAGCATGATTGTATTCGATAATGATGATAGATTAGGGAAATGGCACTTGGTTGGTTTCGGAGTTGAGTTTATCGGTAGTAATTAAGCTAGCATGATTCTTCCTATGTTTGTTAGTTGCAAGTTACTTCCTTTTTCTTGCCACTATCCTAGCATCCAAAAACTACCTCATGAACCTAACGCCTATATCCTTATGGTGGTAGAGAACAATGAAACAACGATTATTCCTACTTGTGACACTAAACGGGGTTTGAGGGTATATCCCTATCCTCGGCAACAACTTCTATCCTATCACCAATAGGTTCAAGGATCTTTGAACTACAGTTCTGTATTTATTTTTAACCCTTTCGATTCCCTTTTCCAAGTTCATTCGAAAGCCATTTAGATTACTTACAAGGTAATCAATCTCATAAATAATAATATTAAAAAAATAAATACAAACAACCATAATATTAAAACATAACTAAATTTAATTGTCGTAAAAATTCAACCATTCACCATGGCCACACCTCTAGAATATATGAGTTTAGCCACTCGTAGACAGAAAATAGTATACTTCGTTATCATCACGTGAAAATATGAATTAAGGAAGTGAAAACCTAGTTGTTGAGCCTTTTCTTCCTTCTAAACAGCTTACAAGCTTTCATGAATGGATACGGAATAAAAATGATCCAAAGACTACTTCTAGCCGGTCAAAAATTACTCCCAAAAGTCAAAAAACTACGTAACAAATGACCTAAGACTTATATTTATAGATGAGCCTTCAAATGATGCTTACGCCCTTCAAGACTTTGATTTAAAAATCAGCATTTTTTACCTCGGAATGGAGTCGGCATACGCCTCCTATCTCACCACTACTTGGAGCAAATTTTCAGCAATTTTCAGCTAAAGAATAGGCCTAGCGTGCTTTTGCTCCGGCCTATAACTTACCAACATGAGATTTTTTCACGAAGTTTCTATACCGGCCATAGCACCCAGGTATGAATTTATTTTTTTAAAGTTTTGGACTTGATGCGGAGCACCAACCATAACACCAAACCCATGATTCTCAAATCTTCATTCCTTGCAACATTTTGAGCTCATTTTACTTAGATTCCTGCTCAAATAATTTGTTAGCACGTAAAACACTCACATACATGAATTTAAAAATAAATTAAGGATTATGTACTCAAAACATGAAAAAATGTGGGTAAAAGCATGGAAAATAGGCATGAAAATATGCCCAACATCAATTAGTTTAGTTTTTAGTTTTGGATAATCTTAGAGTTTTGAATGCTGAAAAAAATAAACTACTGCAATAGCATTGAAAGAACTGGTCATTATTGTGCCTTTATGTTTGTGTATTCTAATCCATTAAGCTGAGATTTGTAGAAGGAATAGGAAAAAGTGAACTGAAGGGGTGAAATGATGGATTAGTACATCTATTAGTGAGGCTTAGAAAATTTGTTACTTTACACAGGAGAATCTGACATTACATGTATGTCATGGTACCCTTTTAATCAATTCAAAAATGATTCTCCTGTTTATGTATAGTTTTGGATTTTGAAAATTACGTATGGTTTGGTTATTTGTTGTAGGATATGTGTAGGGATGCTTTAACATGTAATATCCTCATCTTTTGGTTAGTATTTCTTCATGGTATTTTGAAAACTCATTTAGTTATGATTTGGTATTGACATATATATGTATGTGGTCTTGTCAATTCTGTTTCCTTATAGATTATCCAACTGTGATCTATCTAGTACACCCCCTTATATCTTAAAATAGTACACACACATATTTCAACAAATAGAAGTACTAATTAAACTTATATACATAGAAACATAAATAATTTTTGTGCTATCAGTGCAATTTAAACGTATAACAAGCTATCTAACTTTATTTTTCAGGTTAAGGGTTTAACATATAGGTAATTAGAATTAGATATCTTTTAAATAACCTAGTATGCGTAAGGCTCTCTTATACTTAAGTGTTTAGAAGCAACTTATAAAAGATTCGTAGGGAAAAAAAGTTAGGATTCCATAGAAACAATCTTATAATATTGGTCAAGTGAATAAAAGTCTCAGAGCTTGGGATCAATTAGATTAGGTCTTCTAATTTATGTGTCACACAACTTGGGAATTCAAGAGTAAGAATTTTCTGTATAAAATTCGAAATATTTAGAAGAATATATCATGGTGAAAACTTTTTTATTTTCATTATGCCAAAACATGCATGGAGAATATTCATAGCAATGAAAGAAGAAAGTCATTACAATGCAAATGACCAAAATAGTTTGCTTTGATATATATATCTGCTGGCTCATCCTCTAATCTTCTCATTCTTATCCTCACATTAGCCTGCTTAATCTTAGTAGCAAATCTGGCAAGCGTTCTTTTTACTCCACTTGGAATTTTGTTGAAGAAAAAAATAGTAACCAATTTAAACTTGGTTTCTTGCCACAGAATACAATATCTATTAGATACCAATTTACAAACTCAATTTTAAAACCTAGAACTCCCATTTTTTAAAATGTCACGACCCAAACATAGGCCCGGATCGAGACATGGGACAAGGAACCCCAAGAGGCTCAAGTCGACCATGACATAGATAACATTTAAATCAATCAATATAAATGGAAGGTCAACATAATAAACATTGAGGGAGTCTAAACATAACCTAACATCCGAATATATCACGAGTACGGAAGAGTTTGAATAGATACTATGTCCAAAAAGCCTCTATTACCGACGAGTTGATGGGACAAGAATTATGTCACTATAGTAAGCGAAAATACATTACATATTTGAAGAGAAAAGGGTCCTCGGCAGGATGAGGACTCACCAGCTAAGGACTCGGAAGTGCTAACTCCAGTATGACTAGCGGCGATGCCCGAGTTTGGATATCGGGCCGTATTGTAAACGATAAGGCATAGAGTATGCGGTTAGTACGTCGAATGTACCGAGTATGAAGGTAAGTAAACGGCTAATTTAAAATACATAAAAGGTCATAAGAGTACGACAACATGATCGTAATGTAAATACCATAATGTAAACATAAGCTCAAGGTTTCAAAACATTCGTAAATTAACCATAATCACAATCATAAGAGAAAAACTTTATTGAACATGACTTGAGACAAAGTGCATAATCATAAACATGTGTAAACCATGAGGAACAGTAGGAGATTCTTACAATCTCGCGCCATGAGCACATGGAGCCCGGCCTGTAAACCTAGTCGGGATGTTTGTACCTTTCAAGGGTAGAACCATGATAAAGGTGTGATATAACTCATGAAGGCCCATTCGGGCAAAGGGGACAATCTCAAGGGGGTCCCATTGTGACCTCTCTTTTGTGTACGTAGTTCACTTAGACTCGAGGCAAAACACGAGACCCAAACCTATTCGGTGCTAAATACTACTCCAAAAACATATACAATTCTTATAGGATAATATACATGAGAGTTCATAGGCTAGTTAAAATCATGATAATGTAGCAGTAACAATCGTGAACTAGCCATGAAGTAAGGCTCGTGAGTCGACTATAATTAGTAAATCCATAAATCATTAAACTCTTGCATATTTTTAAAACATGTATATACTTGATATTCATAAATCGATGATTAGTACTTGAGAGAAATCATATCATAAATTATAAATCATAATTTAGGGCTTAAGAAAGATCGAGATATAAATAGGAACCATAAATTGACTTTTCATGAAGATTACATAATTGGGCATAATTTAATTAGAAGTTGAAACTATAAATTAATAGTAAAAAAATTATAAAATCTTCTCATAGATCATAAAATATGATTTAATACATAAAAGCCCGACCCATAGATAGATCATAGAGAATTTCCACATGAATCTAGGATTGGAATTCATGGAATTGAGAGGAATTTTTGAGCATGAGAGTGAAAAGACTCTCATTTATAGCCTTACATATCTTATTTGATTATCCCTTGTCTTGTCTTGAAAGATCCAAGGCAATTGAGAAGTTGGAGGTGATGAATCCTAGCTCCTTCTTGAGAGAAAATCTAATCTAAGCATGTTTGGAGAGGTAAGGATTTAGGCTATGTTTAACCCTTTAATCTGACCTAAAAAGAAAGTCCAAAATGATGTCACTTAGGAGTTAGAAGCATAGGGGTTGCAAAATGCCCCAAAACTATTGAAATAAAACACATGTGGCCCAGCGATTCTTTTTGACCCAGCAAATACGAATTAGTAGGTTGATTGTACGGCTTCCTTGCTTGAGAGTCGTACAATCTTTATTTGCGGCTTCATAAATTGCTCATAACGTTTTGCTACGAACTCCGTTTGGAACAAGGTCAGATGTGTTGGAAAGAAGACTCAATGGGCTTCAATTTCATATGCTGAATCACCCAAAAACATTTTGTAAAATAGAAGCTATATGTTCATTTGAAGTTGAATCTTATAAGAACTTATACAAACACTCAATCGATAAGGAGGTTTCTCATTTAACTTTGTGTTAGAGGCTCCTTATGACATTAATTATCATATAATGCACTCATTATACTTAGGAAATGATCTTACACCTTGTTTTCATAAATTCATCGGGATCAGGTCCATCCATATACCTAGAGCATTTTGCCAACCCCCAAACTTTCATAGACAAAAAACTCATACTCAACTAAAAAACCATAAAAATTTTACCTCGAGATGACCAAAAATGAGTGGGTTGGTGGTGCCAACAGACCGTTCTAAGGGTTGTGGTTTTCCTAGAAGTTGTTTCCCCCCAGAAATAATGAGACATTCGGCTACCAACGACGTTGTAGCTAGTCATTATTGGAATTCAAGAGAAGGTTGAAATGGTTACGAGAAGCAACAATTTGAGTCAGCAGCTGTGGTTACCACCAATGACACAGCGTTTCCACCCATCGCCCAGCTCCGGAGCCCAAGTATAGAGCCACGAGCTAATACAATGACAGTTGGATTCTTCCAACAAGGTTGGTAACCTCCGTCGTCCAATTCCAATAAGCCCGGATTTTGGGCACGGTACAACGGATAATTCCAACGGGCGCGTGCTTTAGACCAACGACCCAATTTGATGCCCATCGTTCGGTGCGCGGTTTTGAATTCTTTCTTACGGGGTTACTTTGGTAATTTACCCTTTTTAATGATTAAACCCCGTCGTTTTGGGTTTGAATATTGAAGTAGTTAAATAGGTAGAATTACCTTTTACCCTTCATTCCACTCTTTCCTCAAAATCTAAGCGTTGAATGTAGTAAAAAAGAATAGAGCAGGAGCAAGAGTTCGATTTTTCTTCTCAGAATTTCTCAGAGATTTTTCATTTCTTATTCGGAGTATGTAGAGAATTCAACAAGGGGATAATTCTTACCTTGTGTCCCCAAAATTTCCTCTATTATTCTTTATCGAGTTATATCCACAAATTAGCGTATGTTGAGAAACTATTAGTGAGACTTCGTTTAATTCATGTGAAATATTATTTTATAGTAGTTGTAAATATTTTCCCACCAATTTGTAATTGTCTTGGTGCTTGTCCACAGTAAGGTAGATTCTAGCCCTAGCTCTGTTATGTAGAAAACTAGAATCCTTCAATAGTGCTTAATATAGAAATTTTGCTTGAATTCATAAGTGTTGGGGACTCCCATGTTGTTAGTTTTGTTGAAATAATGAATTATTGTCGGTTCGGTTTTAGTCAAAATGTTAGAATACTCGGTGTTAGTTAGAAATGTCGGATGATAGGTTTGACTATAGAAATTCCCGAGGTGTTAGTAGTACCTCCCCGATTATCGAAATTATACTCGGTATATATATGTGCTAGTGGTTCATTAGGGGGATTATGACAATTTCGGATAAGAAGCTCGACTAGTCTTAGGACCCCAACTTCATATTAAAGTTCGTTCTTTAGGTGGTTACGAAACTTCAAAATAAGCGGCTCGGCCCCGAGTCCTAGAACACTAGTTTCTTGATTGATGCGATAAAACTCTTAGGAGTGCTTCTTGATAAATATCTACGACTTAGTCTTGGGCCCCAATTTTGACGCTCGGTTGGCAACAATAGTCATGTTAGGATTATCCAAGGGAGTAGAAATTAGCACCGAGCAAACGGGGTTCCCGGCGCACCAAAGTTCCCAAAACTCGTTTGCCACCATAGGTTACGGTTTTTGTTGGCCTCATATCCCGGACGGTGATCTTCAATAAATGCCTTTATACCACAGTAGGTATATTAGGTCTTCTTGATGAAGTGTATACATCGAACTCTACGTCTAGCTCACGTGGTTATATGTCGGTTATAGAATCTTCCCTTAGAGTCGATTCAGTTCGATCTCGAATTAGTTAGTTCGGATCGATTCATTCTGGTATCTGTATTCGTATTTTATACTTAGGGCATGTCTTTGACCATCGAGATAGGGTCATCTTGACCATCTCGAGTATCATTCAAATATTTCAATTTAGTATTTCAATGGTAATTGCATGTCGGTTTAGTTCGATTATTTATATCCAATACTATATTCTCACTTGCTTACTGTTTACATTCAAAAATGCGATGCATACTTCTATGTTATATCAATTTATGATACCACTGCGGGCTCTCGGGTTCGGCACCGTGTGGGCCCGCTCAAACACTCGGTGCATCATTGGTGAGTCGTCATATTTTTGAAGATGGAGATTATTTCTTTCAGTTATATTTCTTTTAATTAGACTTGGAGTTAGCTGAGGACTTTTCCCGGTAACTTCGTTGGTGTAGTTGGCTTTGAACTGCTTATGGTTTTCAGACTTTTATCTTTGTTTCAAGTGCTTTTTTTAGAAACTTTATGTTTCAACTTTGTTTCACAAATGTTGTATATTTATTACATTAAATCTTCCTTTATATGTTTTCAGAATCACGATTATTATGATAGACAAGGAGTTTTGACTTAGTCACAAGTATGATGTTAAAGCGGGGTGTAGACTGGGGCATGACAAACAGTATCGAGCACTTGGTTTAAGTATCCTCGAATGTATAAAAGTCACATACGGTAGGTCCCTTTCATGTAGGTGTAAGCGTGTCACAATTATGATGGAGAGGCTACGAGATGTTATTAGGAAAACTCCCTCTATTTCATACTCTATCGTGCGTTTGAAAATCAACTCTCTGAATTATTCTCTAATTCGTGATGTATTACATTTTAATGAATCATGCCTCCAAGACAGCAATGGAAGAGGTCCAGCAATTCTCATCAACTTGCTCCACCGAGGCAAGACGGCCCCTCAAGATGACTCGGTTTCTACCGTAGAGTTTAGGGCGACCATTTAGGCACTCACTCCAAGCACAGTTTCAAGCTAAAGTGAACTGACCAAATGGTTTCAATAAAAAATAATGGGTCCATAGCATTTGCACAGTGAGAGACTTCATGGATGAACCCTCCGAATTTTCACGGATCAAGGTGGGAAGGCATGGGGATTTGCGGATGAGATTAAAAGATCACCCAAGTTATGGGTGAAGCCGGCCCCTCGGTGAGTACCGACTTGATTGCTATGGTGAAAGGGGTAGCACGGAGTTTGGTGTGACGGTGGAAGGAGGAGGCTAGCGAAAGTAGGGCCGGTGGAATGAGAAGTCACTGACTTTCCAGGGACAGATTCTTCCCTCGGGAGGTCAAGGAGGAAAAAGTAGCGGAGTTCATGAATTTGAGATAGGAAATTGGACCGATGCAAACGCTGCGGAGTTCACCAGGTTGTCCAAAAATGCTCCAGGAGATGGTGGCCAAGCCAAGGGCTGTAGTCTTGAAGTTTGTGAATGGAGTGGCGAACTTGGTCCTAAAGGAGTGCAGGACTACAATGCTTACCAAGGACATCGATCTCTCCAGTCTTATTATCTACGCCCGGTAAATTGAGCGAAAGGCGGGGGACATAGAGCGAAAGAACAAGTGGGCTAGAGTGGCCAATCATGTGCCACGGAGGTGCAGCGATAACGATCGCCCGTAGCAACGCATTAGGGCTCAACACCAAGCTCATCCGGTGCCCTACACATTTCGGTCTGCCAAGATCGGAGGGTGGAGCATCGGCACTTAGTCCCATAAGCTTGATGCCAACAATTTATCCGGTTGCCCTAAGTGTGAAAATATCACCCAAGAGAGTGTATTCGGGGTCGATAGGGTTGTGTTGGTTGTGGATAGCTTAGTCATCGGCTTAAGGAACTCACTGTAAGTAGGATGAGAGTCACAATCAACTACATCGCCAGCTCAACAGGACAACACTTCATGTACCTATGTCGGTCAACGCCAAAATCATTTTTATGCATTATCTTCTTGTCAGGATCCAAGAGCTCACCTAACGTGGTCAGGGGTATCTTACACCTTTTGCATCTAGACATGTATGATCTCTTAGATCCATGAGCCATACTATCATTCATGACTCCTATGTAGTAGTCAATTTGATATCATTCGAGCCTCTGAGAACCATTCTCGGTCCACCCTATTTGGTGAGTCGATTAGGCTTAGCGGGTGTATAGAAACTGCCTTTTTGTCTGAGTCTTCCAATTAGTCATTCAGTGAGCCTTGTAGAGGTTAGACATGGTCGACTTCAACCTCATTCTTTGCATGGATTGGTTACTCGATTATGCCTCGGTATTTTATGAGAACTAGGGTCTTCGGTTTTAGGTTCCTAATGAGCTGACTTTAGAGTGAACGAGGTAGTTCGGCGTAGGTTTATTTCCTACCTTAAGGTCGGGAAAGGCTATTTCTAAGGGATGTATCTACCATTTAGTTCGAGTCAAAGACTCATTTCTGAGACCCCAACTATCCAAACTGTCTAGTTGTTGAGTATGCGAGTTCCCTAATATGTTCTTGAAGATCTTCCGGGTCCTCACGGCCGGGAAATAGACTTCGGTATAGACCTTCTCGGTCCTCAGGCCATCTCCATCCCATCATATAGAATAGCTCCAGTGGGGTTAAGGAGTTGGGAGAAGAAGCTAAAAGACCTTTTTGATAGCGATTTATCGAGACCGACATCTCTCCCTAAAGATTGCTCCGGTATTATTAAGTGTGCACCGAAGAAAATGGTACCTCAGAATGTGCATCAGTACCATCGGTTGAACAAGGTAACGATCAAGAATAGAGTATCCCCTTGTAATACCTGGAGGTGCTGAAAAAAGCAGGGAGTTTAAATGTGAAATTTGCGATGGCAGGAAAAATAGCACGGGGACGAGTGGAGTTAGTACTCGTGGTTGAAAAACACAAGCCGTTGTTAGCAGTCGTGGGTTAAGGTGTTCGGGTGGCAATGGAAGTAGCGATTGATATAACGGCTCATTGTTGGAAACAACAGTGGATTGTTCATTGTCATGGTTAGAGATGGACTTAGCATTTAGGGAATATAACAAATAATCCAATGACCCCTCGTGGCATGGAACGATCCGTTGTCACACGAGTGCGTGAGTCAAAAAGGAACCTCTCCGGTGGACTTGACGAGACAACACGACGATCCATTGGGCCAGCAATGATCGTGATGAGACTTGTTGTGCGGATTCGAAGATTCATGAAGGCAACCAACATCGATTAGACAGCCCGTTAGACCTAAGGATGAGTTGTCCTATCTATCCATGAGTCGATTCTTAGAGAAGAGCTTGGGCGGTGCATAGAACGGACAAATACCACGGGTCATGGTATCCTTAAATGACCCGTTGGGTCATCCATTGTTTAGTCCCGGTGAGCAATTTTAATTCATTAAGGATATTTCTTTCATTTCCAAAAGTACTTAGAGGCCTATTTATTTACATCCCGAGAATTTTTTAATGGATTATTTGATGGTTATATGTCATAATAAGGGTATTATGGGTTGTATGTTGTCCGTGAGTGAGGAGAGAAACATGTGCAAAGGGAAAGCGAAAGAGTATGTGAAGTTTATAAATAAAGGTCAACTTTAAATGGACATATAGCCAAATATATAATTATTCGGAGGTCCTATGGCCTATCAAATGAAAGATATTTGGGTCTAGTTTCACAGTGAAAAAACCGCTCATCAATCGGGTTCGGGTAAAACGTTATGCTCATTTGAAGACAGCACCATCGGCTAGAAAAGCGCCCATGCGCGCGGGCGCAGGCAAGGCGGCGCGGGCGCGCGGCGCGCAAGGGGCATGTCGCACGGGCGCACGTTGAACTTTGCACTTCGGCTGCCTTTATGAAATGAGTACGAGCTAAAACTCATTCTACTCCCGTTTCACCTCATTTTTTAAAATTCACAGCACTAAGAGCTCTATCAGCTATGGTGAAAACATATCGGGTAAGAAACTTCCTCTTGTCTCTTTGGGCTTTGAAAAAGAGAGAACCTTGGACGGAAGTCATGACTTGTTGTCTTGTGGTTTTGATTGTGGTATTGCTGCGTTTTAGATGATTCTAGGCGAGAGGAAGCAGTAGGACTTTACTCCTAGTTTATCTGATAACATACATGAAAGGTATGTAATTCCTTTTTGATTTCTTTAAGTTTATGAGGTTATAACTTGGAGAATATTTGGCGTATTGTGTTGGTGTTTCTTTGTGTGTTTTTGTGGCACGTTGCTTAATTTTTCCTGAACTTTGGTGAAGTGAAGTTGCTTCTTGTTGGTTTTGTAAATTGGACTTGGAATGATCCTTAAGGAGTATGCTTGAAAGGAGAAGATTTTCGGTAAAATTAGAGTCGACGTTCCAAGGTATGTAAATGCGTCCCTATTCTTATTTTCCAAGCCTGAAATCTTGTTGTTGATCGGGCCAATATTCCTATATTGTGTTCCTATTGAAATACATGATTCTGCCCAAAGTATTACAAATACTTCATAGAAGGCATGAAGAGTTAAATATGCATGCAATGAGCGAATGTGAAGTGGAAGGCGTATTGTTTACGATTATGGTTTTAGTTGTAAATCGAGTCTTAAGTACCCTTCGCGTGGGAACTGTGAGATGGTCCTTTATATTATTTCATGCATGTGATATCTAAGTGTTCAAAATTCTAGTTACTATGTGAAATTTGTAAAAGACAAGAAGAGCGACACGCAAGCCGAACTTAACGCTAGAAAACAATTTTAAGCTAAATAAGGGTAAATGAGAACAACGAAATGAAAATTCCTTAAAATAGTTATCCACCCTCTTATGAACATGTTCTAAGGTATATAAGGACAAGAGGAGATTTCTTGATTTCTCTCCCTTTTTCTAACTGACTAGTTAACGAGTTTTCGAACAAATCGATACGTTGAACTTGAAAGATAGAACTCGAATGTGTAAATTATTGATATTTCTATGAAACCATCTTTTTGGGAAGGTTATACACAATTTATTAACATTAGAAGGTTATATGAAAAAAAGTATATATTTACGCTTATTCCTACATTCAAGTTACACATGGATTAACAAGAATTGTCTTTAGAGTGCCGCCGTAATTTACTGTAACTCTTGTGCTATACGAACCTCACGAGTCGACAAGTAATTAAGTTAAATAGTGATAAATACGTTATGTGGTAATGATATAATGAGTATTAAGTGACAACCTTGTATAAATCAGCTAGAGTTGAACGTTTGTAAAATAGAAACTTAAGCAAGAAGCTCTCACACTTTATACCCTAAACGCTTATGTTCGTTATCGATTCTAAGTGTTGAAATTTGTCTTCCATGACCGAAACGGTGATCTAGGAGCTTCTAATCCATTTATAATGATGTAAGCTTTTGTAAGCTCCTCGGTTAATTACAAAGTTGTGTAAGTCAATCCAGCATCATCCGAAGTACGGTTATAAGTCTTTATTTTCCTATAAGGCAACACTTGGAGAGTTTCTTGAATTCTCAAGTTGAAAAAATCCAAATCTCAGATTTTTAAGTAATGTCTTCCAGTCCTAAGTTATGTTGAAGGGTGTTATGCTAATCTAAGAAGTTTTCAAGAGATCATATTCGGGGAATCATCTTTGATGTCCCAATCAAGTATTTGAAGTTGCATACTTGCCTAAGAACTTAAGTCTTTACATGTCCCAGAGTAAGAAGTCTTAATGTGTACAATTTTCTTTTATAACATACGGTTGAATTCTTTCGGTTACTATATTCAAGTCATGCATCTTTATGTTTAACTCTTGTTGAACTATTAGTTGAATTTCCTAAATTCGGAGGAGAGATTCTCAGTACCAATGTTTCCTGTCTAAGTAAGTATAGAGAAATTGTAGGCTATGATAGTGATCGGTTAAGCATAGAACTACAATCTCGGGAAGTCACTGGAGGTCACTCGGTAACTAAATATGAGTTTATATATTTATACGAGAAGTCTCATACGTTGTATGTATGTAATTCAGCTCTCAACTCTACCTATATGTTAAGCGTTATGACAATAACTCCAAGCTTCATGTTATAAGTCCGTGTTTTCTGCAAATAAGGCAAATGGGTGAGGAAGCTGCATGTGTTCATTGACGTGATAAGTTTGTCAATGAAGTTCCAATGTATAGTTGTCGATACATGTAAAGGAACCACCATGTGGGCAGTATATATATGTAGTTCCCAGATGTCAAAGGATTGTATAGAAATGGGAATCTATGTGCTTCTACTCAACGTCACGTTAAATTGGTAAGACTATCTATAGGACATTGCTTGTATGTCTTCTAAAATTCTTATGTTGGCTGAACCTCCTGAAGGTCCATTGAGTCACTGAGTTGATATGTTTGTATATAATTTGATAGCTTTACGTGATATATGTGCACACTTTCTAATTTTACATGGTATATGGGCTCACTTGTATTTATATTACGAAGAGTCGATTACGACCACGAATTAAATTTTTCATTTCAATGCTACATGTCTTAAATTGCCTCAATATAAGCTTTATCGGCTCCATTAATGATTATGATTGAGAATATTTTTATTTTACCCCGGTATGGAACACCCAGTGGAGATGTTTTTATTTTACCTCGGGTATTGCAGGTACGGAGATGTTTTTATTTTACCCGTATTACATAAATTTGGAGATGTTTATTTTACCCGGTATTGCACGGTAGGAGATGTTTTATTTTACGGTATTGCACACATTGGAGATATTTTATTTACCCATTATTGCACAACTAGTTTGGAGATATTTTATTTTGCGATATGGCACATCGGCTGGAGATCTTTTATTTTACCCGGTGTAGTACACGATTGGAGAGATATTTTATTTTACCCGATTGTGGTACACCCGCTGGGCGAATTTTATATATGGATTACGGTTGGTTGGTATTGGCATTAGAGTTATAGTTTCTTTCTTATACAATTCTTAATTGCATTTTCATCTTATT
The DNA here is from genome assembly GCA_018107945.1 of Datura stramonium. Taxonomy (NCBI): domain Eukaryota; kingdom Viridiplantae; phylum Streptophyta; class Magnoliopsida; order Solanales; family Solanaceae; genus Datura; species Datura stramonium. The sequence goes on from JACEIK010006404.1 coordinate 49,322, forward strand.
ATAGAGTTATTATCGAGGTTTGAGTTTCGAGGATTCCGGTTATTTACAATCCCATATTCCTGGTTCGATTATCTTGAGCTCGATTATGTTATAGTAAGTTGATATCTATTACAGATTGCGAGTTCCAAGTTATATTTTATCCTTTACATGTTTATGTACTAAGTTAGTTATTACAAGATTGTTATCTCATGGTTACGGTTTCAGCCTTACATGCAGGTACATTTCATTCGTGCTGACGTCCCACTTGCCCAGGGACACAGTTCGATGCCGGAGGAGTGCCGGGTAGAGTCGGGGATGGCCATTTGAGTAGGTTTGTGAGATCAACGGATGGTTGGTATGCTCCTTTATTCACAAGCTAGGAGGGCTTAGCTATTTATGCTTGAGTTTTGAGATGCGGTTATAGGTAAGGATTTGGAGCCTGTTCCGACCATCGATCGGTTACTCTTTAGAGGCTTTGTGGACTTAGTGTGTCGGGTGTTATTCGGTTGTGGCCTTGTCGGCTTATTGTTTCTTGGTTGCTTTTACTAATTGCCTTGGTTGCATTTTGATTATTTACTCCATTTTTGAGACCTTATGGGTCAGTTTATTCTTGATTTATTACTTGACACGTGGCACGGATTGGCCTAAGTATTTATAGTTACGAATGTTACATTGCGGCTTCTCGATCAATCATGAATCAAGTGCCGATTGCGCCCTACCGAGTTTTGGGGCATGACACCTATAGTACATCGTTTTAAGGCTCGTTTTTATAGGGTTTTAAGAGGAGAAAACCTATTCTAGAGTTAATTCATTCCTTTGCATGAGAAAACATGAGAGTTTGAAGATATGATTTATAGAAAGTTTTGAAGGTTTCAATTGGAATCTCATCTTGGGGAAATCGAGAGAAGTGGTAAAATCATCCCTTCCGGGTATGTGGGGTCATGAGTGAGTGTTTCCTTCCTCACCCATTCCCAAATCTCTAGCTATGTATGAGAAATTCATATGATCTAGTTATGGGGTTTTTGCCCAATTGCAACATTCTTAAATATCTATACATGAATTACAATAATATTATGTTTATATTGATGAATTGTGAAGCTTGGGCGGATTTTGGTGTTTTCAATCAAAAATTGTGTTTTCTAAATTATGAAAGTTTATGCCCATGGATGAAAATTTTATGAAAGAAAGAGAAGAGAGAATGATAATGAATGTATGTTGATGATGGGATTTGATGATGAAAAACATGTTTCTAAAACTACCTATGATTATGATATTGTTTTCAAAATAAATTGAGTAGATCCAGGCATGTTAAAGTTTGGGCAAGGCCCTCACGTCTAGAATGATGATGTAGTATCTCCAAAGTAAGCTTACCACATAGTTTTGGAGTAGATGCTCCCACTTATCTTTGGTGGAGTGGTATGTTTCGAAATAAAGCTTCTCATATGCATGAACTCATAAATTGAGATGTATGTATTATTGAGCTTTGTCTTCACCCACAATGTCGAATCTATGCATGATTCATTATTGAGATTTGTCAAATGGCCGGTGTTGAGCTTAGAGTTTCATAGGATGTTGAGTTCTGCATGATATCATTGTTGAGCTTCATCAATAGATGATGTTGACTTCGTTATATATGATGTAGAGCGTTGCATGTTTTGGGAGAAGGCTGCTTGGCGGACTAAGGGTATATCACCTATGCCCAGAGCTACGCACAAACGTAGGTTCATACCATTATATTATTAGGACTTCCCTTGTTAGCTATCTCCAGCCATAATGGCCATAGGCTTTACTCTCGATATCATGGCGGCGTGCTTAGCCCTAGAAAAGATTTAGACATCTCTGCCCACTCGAGTGGGAAATAGTCGGGACCACGTAAGCTCCCATCGTGGTATGACGGTTGTAAGTATGAGTCTCATTATTAATATGATTGATTTGCATATTCATTACTCATGATTATTAGTTTAAGCATGAATGTTCTAAAAGTAGGATTGACTCATTGTTGACTTTTCTATAAATGTTTATGTTTGTAGCCTTGAGTCATTCATTACGGTTATGATGTTATGACTATGTATGGTCATATTATGAAAAGATTACGATTTAAGAATGAATGCATGTAGTCCTTTCTCTCGAGAATTGAAAGCTATTGAATATGTTATGAAATGTTTTAAATGAGTTACTTTACTTAAGCGGTTTTACTTAACGCATCACCCAGGGTACATTCCGCGTACTAATTGTATACTTTCTATCTTGTATTGTTTCGTCACAAGGACCCGTCTCGGCCCACCTCGGCCCCACTCATAGTCGGTTGTCGGGGTTAGCACCTTCTTTGTTGGCGAGTCCTCATCCTTCGAGGCTAGACTTTTGGTTCCTTATATATTTTAGTTTCGAGTATTATTGAGTTAGTTGAGGTCTTATCCCATAAACTCGTCAGTTAGAGCTTTTCGGACTTATGTATGTATTAATGCTCATTGATGTTATGTTGAGTAAGACCTGCTAAGTTATATTATTGATTTCTTCAGTTTAGCATCGAATGAGTTAGATGTATGCTTATTCCATGGGTCGACTTAGGGTCTCTCGGGGTCCCTTGTCCTATGTCTATGATAGGGCCTCCATTCGGGTCGTGACAACCTTGGTATCGAGCAATAGGTTTTGAAGTGTCTAGGGTGCCCAGAAAGCCGATCAAGTAGAGCCTTTTTGATGGGTGTGAAGAGTGCCACAATTATGAAGAAGAGGCTCACAGCATTTAGGAAATGTTCCCTTCTTTCATGATCTATAGTCTTTATCCTTCTAATTATTGCTATTCACGATTTGTAGAATTATGGCTCCTCAAAGAATGAACGAAAGGAGTAATGGAGAGGTGGTGAAGCCCCTTGAGGGATGGAAATGGTTATGGGCATCGACCCGCCCAACCTTTAGGAGCCTCGAGCACCGAGCCGACGCTCATGCCCGAGTTTTAGGCTTCTATTCGGATGCTTGCGTAGGCCTTAACCGCTTAGGTAAATCAGCGAGCCATTGCATGTTCCGCAAAATGGTAATGCGGCGGTGACTCGTGTCAAGACTTCTTGAGGATGAACCAGTTTGGAGTTCTTGGGGTCCAAGGTAGATGAGGACCCGCATGATTTTATTAATGAGATTGTCAAGATCACCCAAGTCATAGGGTGAGTAATGTTGAAGTCGCGCGAGTTGGCCTCCTACTAGTTGAAAGGGGTTGCGCATGTCTGGTTTCACCAATGGAAGAATAGCGAGTCGCGGGAGCGAGGTCCAATCATGTGGGAGGAGTTTGGGGTTACATTCCTAGAGAGGTTCTTCCGCCCAGGAGATGATGGAGCTAAAGGAGTGAGTTTTGTAAACTTGAAGTAGGGAAGGATGAAAGTGCTAGAGTATTCCTTGAGTTCACTCTCCTATCGAAATATGCCACGGAGTTGAAGTGGGCGACGGAGGATGCCGGTGAGCATATTATGCATGATATAGCGAGGGTATTTGGAAGGAGTGAAAGATTGCTATGCTTTACGGGATATAGACTTTTTACGCATGTTTTATATGCCCAACGAGATGGGAAGCACATTCGAGAGAGGAGGCCAAGAGGGGCGGACCGATGATCATAGATTCTCTCGGCGAGAGGTTCGGTGGTGGGCATCAACAACGAAGGCTGCTCCAGAGATCATCATACCCGCATCTTCGGCATTAGTGTGCCATCCCAGGCCCAAACATGATCGGTGGGGCGGCGTCGAGCTTGAGGAGCCGGGTAGCGGACGGCGGATTTAGAATCCCCGGCTTGTCGGGAGATTTGAGTGGGGCACACGGAGTGCTGGAAAGGTAAGGTGCTTGTTTTGGTGTGGGGAATCCTAGAAACATTCGAGATTATCCAGGCGCGGCGGGATCGGGATGGGGGCAGAGGCCTAGCTTCTAGTTCGGCGGCCCCTCCCGACGCTCAACACAATAGGGGGCATCTAGTAGCATAGGCGCGTTAGCGCGAGAATAGTTTCTATGCTTTAGCTTCTCGTCGGGAGAAGAGGGTCTCCTTTGGATTTGGTCACTGGTATATTGCGAGTCTTCCATATTGATGTATATGCTTTACATTAGATATCCAGAGGCTACCTTGTCTTTTATGACTGCATGGCCCCGGTAGCCGGAGTCGATCTGATGTCTTGTCGAACCCTTCTTAGTTTCCACTCCAATAGGTGACTCTCGATTATAGCTAGATGGGTGTATAGAGGTTTCCCGGTCTCGAGTCCTTCATAAGGTCACCTTAGCAGACTTGATAGAGTTATCCATGACTAACTCCGATGTGTGTCGGCATGGATTGGCTATTTTCATGCTATGCTTGATCCAATTGTAGAACACAGGTTGTAGAGTTAAGATTTGGGTGAGCCCCGAGTCTTAGAATAAAGGAGTAGTTCGGTTGTGTACGCAGAATTCGATTCATTTCCTACCTTAAGGCTAGGAAGATGATTTCTAAGGAGTTACATGTACCATCTAGTTGGGTTAAGGAGGGTGGAGTCAGAAACCCGACTATCTAGTCGATTCGATGTATGTGAGTAATCAAAGGTCTTTCCTGATGATTTTCCGGTATCCCTCTCAAGCGGGAATTGATTTCGGTATAGATCTTCTTCCAAACACACATCCTATATCTATTCTACCCTACAGAATGGCTCCATTCCAGCTAAAAGAGTTGAAGGATCGATTGAAGGACACATTTAGATAAGGGCTTTATTAGGCCGAGTAAGTCTCCGTGGGGTGCACTAGTGTTATTTGTATGCGGAAGAAGGATGGTTTGCTTCGGATGTGCATTGGCTATCGGCGGTTTAACAAGGTCATCATTAAGAATAGGTATCCCTTTTTCCGGTCAATGATTATTTCCAACCGGCAGGGTGCCAAATGTTTCTCCAAGATTGATCTCGGATCCGAGGTATCACAAGCTCGGGAGTTAGGGAGAGTGACATCAGAAAACCGCCTTCAAGACTTGGGCCCATGGTCACTATGAACATTGTATAATGCTTTTGAACGAACCAATGCCCTTGCAGCTTTATGGATCTAATGAAAAGGGTGTTCAGGCCATATTTGGACATGTTCACGATCGTGTTTATCCCATTATATCATATATACTCTCGGGCGACAATGAGCATGCTTCTCACTTGAGAGTAGTGCTTGAGACCCTCGAGATCGTTAGTTGTATGCAAAGTTCAGCAAATGTGAGTTTTGGTTGGACTTTGTGGCATTTGCACCATGTGGTGTCCAGTGAGGGCATAAAGGAGGTTCTTAGAAAGTGAGCGTGAAAATTGGCGGACAGTGAACCCATTAGATGCGGGGAGTTTTGGGCTTAGCGGGTTACTATCGGAGGGTCGTGGAGGAGTTTTCATCTATTGCAACACCTTTGATCAAGTTGGCTCATAAGAAGGTAAAATTCCAATGGTCGGAGGCTTGTGAGAAAAGCTTCCAAGAGTTGAAGACTCGACTCACTTGACACCGGTGTTGACCCTACCCAAAGTGCAGAGTGGTTTGTGGTGTATTTGGATGTAGCCGAGAATCGGACTTTGGATGTGTGTTGATGCAACATGGGAAAGTGATAGCATATGCCTCAGACAGTTGAAAGTCCACGAGAATAATTTTACGACATATGATCTTGAGTTGGTCATGGTGGTGTTTGCTTGAAGATATGGCGACATTACTTGTGTGGGGTCCACGTGGATGTATTCACGGATCACGAATCTTGCAATATGTTCACATAGAAGACCTCAATCTTTGGCAAAGGAGGTGGTTGGAGCTATTGGGACTACGACATGAGTGTACTTTATCACCCGGGTAAGGCTATTATGGTAGCGGACGCACTTAGTAGCCTCTCTATGGAGAGTGTCCCCACGTGGATTAGGCAAAGGAGTTGGTGAAAGATGTCCATCGACTTGAGTTGGGTGTTAGATTGGTCGACTCGACCAATGGCGGGGATTGTTGTGCAAAATGGATCGGAGAATGCGTCCTTGGTAGCGGATGTGAAGAGCAGAAAAGATGAGCATCGATTTTGGTAAAAAATTTGAAGGAAGTCATTGGAAATCAAAAGGTGGAGTCTTATCCCAAGGGAGATGGCGTGTTGCGATACCGGGGTTGTCTATGTCTTCACAGATGTTGATAATTTGAGGAGCCGGATAATGCATGAGTCACATGGATCCAAGTATTCTATCCATCTAGGTTCTACCAAGATGTATCATGATTTGCAGGAAATATATTGGTGGAACGACATGAAGAAGGATATTGCGAGAATTCGCGCCAAGTGCCCAAGCGTCAGCAAGTGAAAGTCGAGCATCAAAGGATGGGTGGCGTACTTCCAGGATAGCATTTCCCACTTGAAAGTGGGGAAGAGATTAATATGGATTTCATTGGGCCTACCTGCATTGCTAAGGCACTACGATTCTATGCAGGTGGTGGTAGACGGTTTGACCAAAGGCTGCACACTTTCTACCGGTCAAACCACGGATTCGACGAATGATTATGCCAAACTATATATCAAAGAGTTGGTGTGATTACATGGAGTTCCCTTGTCAATTATCTCGAGGCAAAGGTACTCGGTTTACCTCCTAAGTTTTGGCAGTCTTTCCGAAAAGGGCTTGGGACTCGGGTTAAACTCAACACAACATTTCTCCATAAATAGATGGTCGGGCGGGCCGGGCCATCAAGACTCTGGAGGACATTTTGAAATCTTGTGTGATGGTCTTTAAAGGTAGTTGGGTCGATCACTTGCCCTTGATCGAGTTTGGTTACAATTATAGCTATCACTCTAGCATTCAAATGGCACCGCTCGAGGCTCTCTATAGGTGGAGATATAGATCGCCCATCGGATGATTTGAGGGTGGTGAGCGGTTATGGTAAATTAGGATTCGAGTTCATAAGGCTATAGTGAAAGTTCGGATGATGAGGACGGAGCCCAAAAGCTGGCAGAGTCATCCAAAAGTGATATCTTCGTGTGAGAAGGAGAGTTGGAGTTCGAGGTGGACGGTGGGCAGCTACGAAGAGTATCGCCCATGAAAGGGAGTCATGCGGTTGGGAAGAGAGGAAAACTTCAGTCCCATATTTGGTCCCTAAGTTATGAAAGTTGGTAGGTAGCATGAGTTGGACATTCCATAAGAATTAGCAGTTCATCCCGTCTTGCATGTATCGCTCTGAAAAAGGAAATGCTTGGGTGATCCATCTTTAGTTTTCCCGGTGGAAAAGTTTGGTGTGGGGAGATAGCATTAGTTATGAAAATTCCCGGTTGCAATCTTGGATCGTGATTCGGAGGAGCGAGAGAAAAGAAGTAGCTTCGGTGAAGGTGTTATGGAGAACCAAACATGTTGAGGGAGCTACGTGGGTAGTGACGACTATGATGGCTAAATACCCTCACTTGTTCCCTACGGCTCGGTTTCAATTTGATGAGTTTTGCGCTAATTCTCTGTCAGTTTCCATGTTCGGTTCATGTGCACAAGTTTGATTTATGATATGAAAGATTTATGTGATATGTCGGGTCGGTTCGGCTAGTTCTTTTCGGAGGTAGTCATTCCGCCCATTATCGATTTGAATAATCGGTATTTGATTATGATAATTGTATGTTTACATTTTCTTCTTATTTCCAACATTTGATGGAGAATGTTCCCAAGGGGAGATATTATAATACGGATGTGCCTAAGAATAAGACCTAGGAGTTTAAATTTGAAATTTGCAAAAATGGGATAAATAGCCTTTGGGCGAGGGGAGTGCGAACTCGTAGTTTCAAGCCACGAGCCATTGTTAGCATTCGTGGTTTTAGGTGATCGGAGTGGCGATGGGGCGCGATTCATGTAACGACTCATTGTAAGAAATAACGAGTCATCGTTATCGTGGTAAAGATGGTTAGCATTTTGGGGGAATATAATGGGTCAACAAACAATCCGTCGTGGCATTCAATGATCCATGGTCATGAGTCATGGTAAAGGAACATAAATCTCCAGTGGACTTAACGGACGACACCACGATCCATTGGAGCCAAAAATGAGTGTGGTGAGACTCGTCGTGTGGAAGTTAGAAGATTTAGGAAGGAAACTAGCAGGCGATTAGGCGACCCATTAGACCTAAGGACGGCGGAGGTCATCCTGTCAATGTTGTGGCATGATTTCCAAAGAAGGTTTGGGCGTGCATGGCACGGGCGGATACCATGGGTTATGGTATCCTCAACGGCTCCCGTTGGGTCATCCATTATTTGGTCCCGTGAAACGGGTGTTTTCCTTGAGGTCGGTAAGGATGTTTAAATCATTTCTAAGACCTAGGGTCCTATACTACATTGTTTAAGAGGCTGTTTCTGAGGGTTTTAAGAGTTAAATCCTATTCTAAGATAATTCATTCCATGCATGCAAACTTGAGAGTTTGAAGGAAGTTTAGAGCAAGTTTTGAAGGTTTCAATTGGATTCTCATCTTGGGCAATTAGAGAAGTGGTAAAATCATCCCTTCAAGGTATGTAGGGTCATAAGTGGGTGTTTCCTTCCTCACCCATGTTCAAATCTCTAGCTAACTATGAGAAATTCATATGAGTAAGTTATGGGGATTTGCAATTGCATAATTCTTAAATTTTTATAGATGGGTACGATTAGATTATGTTTATATTGATGAATTTTGAAGCTTGGGTAGATTTTAAACTGTTTTCCATCAAAATTTTGTGTTTTCTAAATTATGAAAGTTTATGCCCATTGATGAAAAGTTTATGAAAGAAGAGAATATTAATGAATGTATGATGATGATGAATTGGATGATGAAAGCATGTTTCTAAAACTACCCATGATTATGATATGGATTTTCAAAATGAATTGAGTCGATCCAAGCATGATAAAATTTCGGGCAAGGCCCTTATGTCTAGTATGATGATGTAGTATCTCTAAAGTATGCTTACCACATGATTTTGGAGTGGATACTCCCACTTATCTTTGAGCTTGTGGTATGTTTCAAAATAAAGCTTCCTATATACATGAATTCATAAATTGAGATGTATGTATTATTGAGCTTCATTTTCACGATGTGAGTCTATGCATGATTTCATTATTGAGCTTTGTCAAATGACAATGTTGAGCTTCGTCTCATATGATTTGATTTATTCGGAGATATCATTGTTGAGCCGTTAATAGACGATGTTGAGCTTCGTATATACGATGTAGAGCATTGCATGTTTTGAGAGAAGAGTCTAGCACTAAGCGGGCTAAGAGATAACCTATGCCCTAGAAGCGTGCACCATCGTAGATTGATACTATTATATTATTGGGACCTCCCTTGTGAAGCTGTCCAGAGGCCTAATGGCCAATGAGCTTGATATCGTTATCATGGTAGCGTCCTTAGCCACAGCAAGGTTTTGGATGGGTCTACCCACTTGAGTGTAATAGTCGAAACCATGTAAGCTCTATGTGGTATGTCGGTTAAGATATGAGTCTCCCATTGTCTATATGATTCAGATTTTCATATTCATTACTCATGATTATTACTTTAAGCATGCATGTTCTAAAAGCAAGGTTTGAATAATTTTTCAGCTTTTTTATAAATGTCATACTACAACCTTGAGTCATTAGTCGATTATGATGTTATGAAGCTATGCATGGTCATATTATGAAAAGATTATGATTTGGAATGAATGCATGTAGTCCTTCCTCTCGGAATTGAAAGCTTATGAATATGTTATGAAATGTTTTAAATGAGTTATACGTACTTAGCGTATTTGCTTACCTTACATACTCGATACATTCCACGTCTTGACCGCATACTTTCTATGTTGTATCGTTTCATTGATACGTGTATCCAACTCCCGAGCTTAGCCCCACTCAGTCGATTGTTAGAGTTAGCACCTTCTTGGTTGGTGAGTCCTCATCCTTGAGGGCTATGCTTTACAGTTCTATGCATTTTAGTTTTAGTATTGTTGAGTTAGTTATGGTCTTGTCCCATTAACTATGCTTATGCCATGGGTTGACTTGGGGTCTCTCGGGGTCCCATGTCAGTGTCTATGATCCGGAGGCCTCCATTCGGGTCGTGATACCACTACCCGGGAGTGATGGTGTTCGACCAACTTCTGGGAGCCTATTATTTCTCGAAAATAGATCTTAGGTTGAGGTATCATCAGCTAAGAGTTAGAGAGTGTGACCTACGGACAATAGCTTTCGGGACTCGGTGGCCACTATGAGTTTGTGGTTATGTATTTTTGTCAAACAAATGCCCTTGCATCCTTTATGTACTTGATGAATAGAGTCTTTAAGCAGTATCTGGGTATGTTCGTCATTGTGTTGATCGACGACATTCTTGTATACCCAACAAATGAGGAGGAGCATGCTAATAACTTGAGAATAGTGCTTGAAGCTTCGAGGATCACCGATTGTTCACCAAGTTCGGCAAATGAAAATTACGGTTGGAAGTGCAGTGACTTTCTGGGTCATGTGGTCTCGGGTGAGGGTATTCATGTTGATCCTCAAAAGATAGCAGCGGTGAAAAAAGAATGGCTAGGCCTACCTCCCCCAACCAAAATCAAAAGTTTCTTTTGGTCCTAGCAGTTATTACCGGCCGCTTTGTGTAAGGCTTTTCCTCTATAGCATCCCCTATGACTAGGATGACAAAGGAGAAGGTGAAGTTTCAATGGTCAGATGCATGTGAGAAGAGTTTCTATGAGTTAAAAACTCGACTCACGACCGCTCTAGTGTTGGCCTTACCGGAAGGATGAGATGGGTTTATAGTCTGCGTGCTTAGGAGTTGGGTTAGTTGTGTTCTAATGGAGAGGGGAAGGTGTTAGCGTATGCCTCCGGACAACTCATACTTCATGAAAAGAATTATTTGGGCTCATGACTTGGAGTTGACGGAGTGGTGTTTGCGTTGAAAATATGAGCCACTATACGCAGCATGGGGCTCACGTGGATGTTTTCATCGATCACGGGAGCCTTCGGTATATATTCGATCGGAAGGACCTAAATATTCATCCAAGAAAGTGGTTAGAGCTCCTGAGGATAATGACATGAGCATGCTATACACCCGACAAAGCCAACGTGATGGGCGTGCCTTGGCCAGTATCTATGGGAGCGTAACTCATATGGAGGAGGGCAAAAGGAGTTGGAAAAGGATATCCATAGATTGGCTCGATTGGGAGTCTGATTATTTGATATAGCCAGGGTGGAGTAGTTGTGCGTAGTGGGTCGAGATTCCTCATTGGTTGTTGAAATTGATCCGAGACGAGTTAAGATCCCATTTGCTTAAGCTTAAGGAAGCGGTTCTTAGAAAAGAAGGTGAGGCTTTCTTAAAGGGGGAGATGGTGTGCTCCATTACCGGGGGCAGATTGTATGTACGGATGTCGGTGATTTGAGACGGCCCGAATCTTGAGCACAGAGACGTACATCTCGAGATAGTCCATCACCTGGTTCTACTAATATGTACCGCGACTTGCGGGATATATTTGCGGTAGAATGGCATGAAGAGAGACATCGCTAAATTTTAGCTAAGTGCCCGAACTACCAACGAGGTCAATGTAGAGCACCGAGAGACGGGGAGGTACGACTCATAGATATCGGCATACCCACCTTGGGAAGTGGGAAGAAGTGAACATGGATTTAATTATGTTTCTACCTCGAACTCATCGGCAACATGATTCTATCTAGGTGGTAGCATTAGGCAAGGATGACTAAGTCGGCACACTTCTTCCCAGTTAAATAATAGATTCCGCTAAGGAAAATGCAAGGCTTTATTTAGGGAGTTGAGTCGAGACTTCATGAGTGCCATTATCCATTATCTCAAACGAGGTACCCATTAGTTCACCTTGTTTCTAGAAGTCCTTTCAAAGGAACTTGGTACCTAGGTCAAGCTCGGCATAGCTTTTCACCTAAAGATAAGATGGACAAATTGAGCGGACTATTTAGACCTAGAAGATATGTTGAGAGCATGCATGATCGATTTTAGAGACGAGTTAGGATGACCACTTGCCTCTCCATTGAGTTTGTGTACACAACAACTATCACTCCGGTATCTAGATGGCCTGTTTGAGGCATAGTATGGTAGGAGATGCAGGTCTCCTATCGGGTAGTTTGAGGTTGGTGAAGCTACTTTAATCGGGCGGTTGCTTCGGTTCATGAAGCTATCTGAAGAGTACATCTCATCAAGGAAAGATTGAAAATAACTCAAAGCCGTCTTAAATCTTATGTTGACGTGAGGAGAAGATAATTAGAGCTTGTAGTGGATGACTGGGTCTGTTGAAAATTTCACGGATGAAAGGGAGTGGTAGATCGGGAAGAAAGGGAGCTCAATCGGAAGATATGTGATACCCTATAGAATTCGGCGAATTGGCAAGGTAGCTTATGAGTGGAATTACCTTTAGAAATGGCATGTTGTGCACCCAGATTATTCCATGTGTCACTATTGAAAAGTGTGTGATGATGAACTTCGGTTGTGCCTTTGGACACCGTGGAGTGAAAGATAGTGTCTCATATGAAAATCTTCCGGTCAAATCCTTTATCGTGGGTTCGGAAGGCGAGGAACAAGGGGAGGTAGCTTTAGTCAGATCTTATGGAGAAATCAACATGTGGAAGGAAGGAGGTATGTGGGATGCCGAAGCGGATGTGATGGCTAAATACCCACACGTGTTCCCTTCCAATTCGGTCCCAGCATCGATTAATAAATTCCTCACAGTACTCTCCGTTTAGTTCCGTACTCATTAGCTTTATTTAGACTTTCTATGTGCAATCTGAATTTGCATCGGCTTTGTTAGTACGGTTCGTCGATTCGATCGGTGCATAGCCCGAAATCAGCTAATAGCCTCAGTCTAAGAATTCGGCTCTTTTCCTAGTTTAGTCTTCATTCGAGCAGATGATCCCAGGAGATATTGTAACACCCCAAAAACGTTTCCTAGAAAAAAAAACTCACACTCAACGAGAAAAACCAAAAAAAATTTACTTTAGATTGACCCGGAACCAATGAGCTATTGGTGGTGCCAACGGACCGTTCTAAGGGTTGTGGTTTGCCCATAAGGTGTTTCCCCTAGAAACAGCGTCTAACGAGTCCTTTGGTAGCTCAGCAGCCGTTTACGATCATTCTTGGAATTCAGAGAAGGTCGAAAAGGTTCCACTGAAGAAAGAGCGGAGTAAACTTTGGTTACCTGGCGACCCATTGTTTCCACCATCGCCAAGCTCCGAGCCCAAGCGGTGTTTACCACAAGCTAATATCAACCGTTGGTTCGTCAATGAGTTGTAGTGACCTCATGGTCAATTATTTTAAGGATAGTTTTGGAGCACGGTACCAGCATGATTCCAATAGGCGTGGTTTCGACCAATGACCCATTGCGAGGCCGTGCGTTCGGTGTCGGCGAGTTTTCAGTTCTATCTTCAGGGTTACATTAGTAATTTCCCCTTTTTAATGCTTAAACCCCGCCGTTTTGAGTTCGTATAGGATGAGTTAAAGGAGTAGAAACGGCCTTTTCATCTTCATTCCCTCTTTCCTCAAAGTCTAAGCGTTGAACGTCGTTAGAAAGCACCAGGCAGGATGAGGTTTTGATTTTTTTCTTCTCGGGAGGCTGCGAGATTTTGCGAAATTTCTTCTTCGGGTATGTGGGAATTCGACAAGGGAATAGTTCTTCCCCTATGTCCCAAAAATTTCCTCCAATTTTTCTTTATCAATTATAGCCCTAAAACTAGCGTATGTTGAGAAACTATTAGTCAAACTTCGTTTAATTCATGTGAAATATTATTTTATGGTAGTTGTAAATATTTTCCACACTAGTTTGTAATTGTCTTTGTTCTTGTCTGTAAGAGTAGATTCTAGCCTAGCTCTCGAATACGAGAAAACTAGAATCCTTCAATAGTGCTTAATATCGAGAATTTTGCTTGAATTCATCGGTGTTGGGGACTCCCATGTTGTTAGTAGTATTGAAACTCAATCGGATTATTGTCGATTCAATTTAAGTCAAAATGTTAGATTACTCGGTGTTAGTAAGAAATGTCGGTGATCATTTTGACTCTGAGAAATTCCCCTGGGTATGATGCCTCCCGGTTATAGAATTATACTCGTATCGGTTTTAGTAGTTCGTTAGGCGATCATGACTTTTCGAATAAAAACTCGATGACCTTAGGACCCCATCTTCAGGCTACAGTTTGTTCTTAGGTGGTTACGACACTTTCGGTTAAACGCTCTAACTAGTCTTAGAACACCGGTTTCTAGTTCGGTCTAATAAGACTCTCGGGGTACTTCTAAGTAACCATTCCTGACTTAGTCTTAGGCCTCGGTTTTGGGCTATCGGCTTGAAGCTGATAGTCATGTTAGGATTATCTAGTGATGGACTTCGACGGCGGATCAGGTTTCAGCGCACCAGGTTCCTAAAACTTCACACACGGTGCCCGCCAGTGAGATTCCTGATTTTTGGCCTCATGGACCCCGAGGCGTGATCTCTCAATCATGCCTTATACCCTGGCAAGGTATGTTGGATCCTACCGATGGGGTGTATACCTCGGACTCCACGTCTATCTCAAGTGGTTATATGTCGGTTATAGACTCTCCCACTAGTCGATTCCAGGTTCGGATTCGGTCATAGATTTGTCGGTTTAGATAAGTTTAGTACGGTATCTCGGACTCGGTATTTTAGACTTAGGGCATGTTTTTGACCATCGAGACATGGTCATCTTGACCATCTGGTATCATTCAAATGCTTGATTCGGTATTTCAGATTTGGTCATTGCATGTCGATTTAGTTCGATTATTTATATCCAGTACCATATTTTCTCACACTTCCTCAGTACATTCTAAATGCGTATTTGTTACACCCATAAAATTTCCGACACATAGATGGCCTATTCGCATGTTGGTTAGAGTTTTGAAAGCCATACATGCTAGAAAACTCGGAAAAACACCGAAAATACTGTCGAACCATCGCGGAAGGAGCGGAAGCCTCCGCGATGGCCGCATTCACGGAGAGGCCTTCCGCGTGCTTTCCGTGACACGTTGGCCTGTCCCGAGCACAAGTATATAAAAGCCTCCAACTTTGGTTTATTGGTCAAAAATCAGATAATTTCGAGCGAGGGAAAACGGAGGGCGCCAGATATTGATAATTATCTCTCGATGATGCCGTTAAACGCGGTCCAGAATTCAAATTAAACTCAATTCTTGGTATTTAGCGACGAGGAGCATTCCCTACGGATTTAGTTTCGAAATTTGGCCGAGCAAATCCATCGATGCTACCGAGCTAAGGTAAGTGGAATTGCTCCAAATTAGTGTCAATGTGCTCCCTGGCCTTAAAGTGAATATTTCTCGCCATTTGGACTTTAGAGAAATAGCAAGTTTTTGACCAAGTCTTTCGATAAGCCAAAGTTTGGGCTATAAATATATCGAAAGTGATGTTTTCTTCAGAATTTTAGTATATTTGAGGTTTTAGTGATGTATATGTGAATGCGGTTGGGAGAAATAGGCTAGATGCTTGACCGAGCTTATTAGTTAGTCGGATAACCCAGTAAAGGTATGTAAGCAAGTTTCTTCGGCAGGTTATTAACACTATAGCCTAGAATATCACATTAAACTCTTTGTAATAAATTCCGGAGTTGAACAGTGTTAGTTTTATTTGTGCAGGATTGATGGCTTGTCTTGCGTTGTTATCTCGTATTGGTCAAAGCCGGTAAAGTAGCGCCAAATGGCGGGTTATCATTTAAGACTCGTATAGCCCGATGTAGTTTAGCAAGCATGTTATTTTGATAATTCCTGACACATAGATGGCTATGGCATGTTGGTTAAGAGTATTTGAAAGCCATACATGCTAGAAAAACCCGAGGAAAAGACCGGACAAAGAAACTTTGTCGAACCATCGTAGAATGAGGCGAGGCGAGCCCTCGCGATGGCAACGTGTCACGGAGGGAGCCTCCGCGTTGGCTCCGTGACACGTTGTTTGTCAGTCAAGTATATAAAAACGCAACTTTGGTTTTGTTGATTAGAATTCCATAATTTCCGAGAAAACGTGAGAGAGAGCAGAGCATACGAAGATGATAATTTCCTTTAGATTACGCGATCAAACGCGGTCCAAATTCAAATTAACCTCTCGGATCTTAGAGGTATTTAGCGACGAGGAGCATTCCTACAGTTTAGTTTCGCGAGAGTCGGTAAACAAATCGTCGTGCTACCGGGCTAAGGTATGTGGAATTAACCAGAATTAGTGTCAATATGCTCCCTGGCCCAGTAAAGTGAATATTTCTCCCTTAAGACTTTTGAGAAATAGCAAGTTTCTACCGTCTTAGATAAGCCAAAGTGGGATATAATTATATGTTGACGTTTTCTTTTAGAATATTGGTGTATTTAGTCCTATTTGACATATGGCAGTGCCGGTTGGGAGAAATAGGTAGATCTTGGCCAGAGGCTTAGTCAGTTGGCCAGGATAACCCGGTTAAGGTATGTAAAGCTAGTTTCTTAAGTTAGTAACTCTAGCTTAGCATAATACAGGAAACTCCGTAATAGAATTCCCGGAGTTGAATATTGAGTTTTATACAAGTTCGGTAAACTGTTTGCGGTGTTCTGCTTCGTATTCGATCAAGAAAGTTAGTAAGCGGAGCCAAATGACGATTAGCATTCCCGGACTCGGTATAGCCAGTATGCATTTAGCATGCATGTTTTTGAAATAATATGACATATATTAGAATAAAAGGTTAGTAAAGTAAATCGGACGGACAGAGATAGTATCTCAGCTACGAATTAGCCATACGGTCGAGATGATATCTTGGCTACAATATAGCCATACGATCGAGATAGTATCTTGGCTACGAGATTAGCCATGCGGTCGGTAGATCTCGGGTCGGTATAAAGTAGTATGAGAATTAGTATAACACGAAGAATTTAGAATAAAATCGAATACGAGATAGTATTTTTGGATTCACTGTGCTTGCTATATATGTAGATTATTGATTGTTGAGACTTGATTGTGTCGTGAGGGCACCACACTTTTGACGTCCTCCGCGCACACAGGTTGTGCTTGTGTCTCCCAGCGAGCGGGTGGGTATACGTCACTCAAGGAGTGGCATGCCGTCCCAGTAGGACGAAGATGGGATGAAGCTTTCCCAGCTATCAAGGCGTCGGCATTATGAGTGCAGTTACCTGTTGTGCGCATGCGCCCGGGAACATATTTGGTCTGATTACGATTCTACGGTCTGATCACGAGTCCCTCAGGACTCGAGACGATTATTTATATCGGAGGCCCACGGCCGAGCAGAACCGGGGGCGAGAGGTGCTCGTAGTTAGTAGATGAGTGAAGTGACTTATTTTGGTTGGTTTTGACCCGGTAGGGGTATATAGATTGTTTGATTGGTTGGCACCATGAGCTTATGGGCGGTTGGTATTGGTTCTTGATATATATATATATATATGTATTTATGTGTTTATATATTAGTTAATAGATAGAAGATCTCCCACGATGACAGGTACGCTCCTGCTATCACGGTACAAAAGTACGATTTAGCTTATACAGTTCTTACGGTCGATTATTTCCTACTACTTTTCAGTTATGAATTTATGTTATTGTGTCGAGATATATTCGGTGGCTTTGCATACTCAATACCGATGGCTCTGCGCGCCCGTTGGGGCGCGCATTCCCTTGCTGCGGGTACTCATAGACGAGGAGCGATCCCTCGTGATTTCTAGCCGGCTCATAGAGTCATCGGCTGCGACATCAGGAGCTTGATTTTGAGGTGTAGTTCTTTTTCTTTTGTTGTACGGTATGTGTAGGCCAAGGCCTGTCTTGACCATTTATCGAGTACTCATAGAGCTTGCGGATTGTATATATATATCTCCTGTAGTCGAAGTTGTGCCGGTCGTGCGAGGCCGTGCGTTTTTGTTTTTAGTTGTTTAGCATTTTTGATTGTGTTGGTCGTGTGGCGCCATGAGTACGATGGTAGTGGTGACCTCGTCCGTCACGTAATTATACAGTATTCCTTATGTTGAGTCATAGATGACTAGACAGCATGGTGGCCTTGTCGGCCCGCATAGAGTTCCCTATGAGTATAGTAATGCAGTTGGCGAAGATTTATCTGGTGGCTATAGGCCCAATCGTAGGAAGCTGTATTACAGCCGTTATATGAGCCGTTGTTTCTAGAAATATGAAGTTAGAGCTAGCCGAGGCACGGAGTGTGCTTAGGCTCACACCCAGGTTAGCGATCCCGAGGTCCTACTAGGGCTGGGTGCTAGTCATACCCCCAAGGCGGGGCGTGACAAACTTGGTATCGGGCGAGTCGTGTCGAGGAGTGCAAGCCGTGCCCTAAGTAGAGTCTTGTCTATGGATGTGTTGTGCACCACATACTATAGGCGAGGAGGCTGCCGAGGCATGATAGGATGGTTACTCTTCCTTCTCGTTGATGCGTGCTATAGAGCGGTACGGTATAGGGATTGAGTCCTAAACTTATACTATTCTTTGACTACGAGATAAAAAATGGCGGACGGCGACACCCTGCCCTTGCCGGTAGAAGATTAGATACAACAGCGAGGAAGGCACTGGCAGGATGCCTCGGTTTCATTCGAGTCGGCTCGATCGGGGACGATATAGAGCTTCATCACAGCCCTCTCGGCAGTCACCCTCATCGGGGAGCCGTTTGGCACGACACCGCCTCAGGTAAGCTCCACACCCCTTCGCCATCGGAACCCAGGGAAGTTCGTAGTGCGGTGATTTATGTTAGAACAAATGATGGCCACACAACGCCGATCGGTGCCACATGGCAGTAGAGCCATCGGGTGGATCTGGCAGTTCTAGGAGTCGAGGGAGTTTTGGCCTTTGGGTCCCCCACGGTTCAGCCCAGGTCGAGATCGGGTGAGGACCCCCGGGTTTCCCTAGATCGGATGTAGAGAATTTTCTGAGTTTATGCATGTGACCCCTACATAATCAATTGAGTTTGCTTGAGTGTTTCGGTTGCGAGACATAGTTGTATTATGGTGCGAGTAGGGAAAGGTCTCGAGGGAGAGATGTTGCCCCTCAGGCACAGTCCCGGCTTTGGGAGGCCTTCTGGGCCAGATTACTTGCCGGGAGATCGCGAGCCGGATCAATCGGTTTTGCATTTGGAGCCGAGGCGAGGAGCGTACGAGAATATGCTTTATAGTTTGACTCCTAAGCCCGCTATGCTCGGCCTTTGTGGACACTATGTCATCTAAGAGTTCACGGGTTTATTATAGATTACGAACCCAGATTACATTGAAGCATGCATGGCGGCTACGTTACGAGAGATATGGATATTGCCCGAGTATAGGCCTTTGCCAAGACCATTGAGGGCCTTGGCGCGGCAACGGGGGCGGTAGACGGACAAATCGGGAACAGCGGCTGAGAGACAAATCGGATGATATATGCGAGAGGAGGCTCAAGAGGACCAGGCCCGGTTGTCGAATGAGCCCCCACCTCCACCACAACAACGGCGAGGTAGATTTGCTCGTCGAGGCGGTCGGATTGGTGGCGGTTCTCGAACGATAGATTCCCTTGATAGAAAGGGAAGCGAAGCGAGATTCACACCCCACCTGCCTTAATTACGACCGACCTCACCTAGGAGCTTGTAGATATGGCTCCTCGGGATGTTATATGCGGGCGGGGAGGGGCCTTAGGATGAGGATTTGTCCGCCGAGGGCAAGAAGGCTTGAGAGATAGTCGGGACCGGGGATCCCGCGGGGCCACGGCTCCGGCAACCTCGGCGGCGTAGGCCCTCGGGCTCAACAGGTAGAGGCCGAGGTAGATCAGAGCCTCCCGGTTGGATGCAGGTAAGTCGTACCTATGTATTACGTATGAGACGGGACTCAGAGGCGTCTCCGAATGTGGTAACAGGTATGATGAACATTTGATCTCATCCTTCTTATGTGCTGATAGATCCAGGATCCAATTTGTCATATATTACCCCATTTGTGGCTCGAAAGTTTAATGTAGCACGAGTTATTACAGCTGACCCTTTTTCACTATCAGCACCCATCGGTGACTCTATTATAGCTAGCGAGAATTTATCGAGGGTGTACGGTAGAGGTTGCTGATCGCGGTTTACGGTAGATCTGGTAGAGTTAGAATGATTGATTTCGATGCCATAATGGGTATGGATTTGTTAGTGTCGTGCTTTGCCAGCTTAGAATGTTGGACCAAGACGTCGATTCTACTCGGGGTAGGCGAGTGCGAGAGTGGGGCGGCACGGCTACGCCAAAGGTAGGTTTATTTCCTACCTTCAAGCGGGAAATTGATAGCTAAGGGATGTATTTACCACCTAGTCGGGGTTCAGGATGTTGGGTAGAGTCTCCAGAGCCTCCCAGGCTATTCCGATAGTGACGAATTCACGACGTATTTCGGGCATGGCTTCTGGTATTTCCCCCGAAGAGATAGATTTTGCAATTGACTTGCTACCGGCACTCAGCCCACATCAATTCTTCCATATCGTATGGCTCCTACAAAACTCGGAGAGTTAAAGAGGCCGGTTAGAAAGACTTGCTAGATAAGGGTTTCATCCCGGGCCGAGTACTTCACCGTGGGGTGCGCCGGTTACATTTGTGAGAAAGAAGATGGCTCGCTCAGTATGTGCTTATAGATTACTAGCAACTGAATAAAGTTATAGTAAAGAATAAGTATCCGCTTCCTAGAATAGATGATTTGTTGTCGATTCTGAGGCTAGATATTTCTCCAAGATTGTCTTGCGGTCGGATATCGCCAGGTTCGAGTTCGTGAAGACATTCCCAAAAGCGGCTTCCGGGTTGATATGGACACTTGTTCCTAGTTATGTCACATGGGTTGGCAGATACCCCGGCAATATTTATGGACACGATGAATAGCACTTTCGAGACCATACGGACCTTTTCGTGATAGTGTTTATTGTGTGTGCAAAATTGTATTCTCGCTCACGAAGCGGATCACCGGAGCTCATTTATGGGCCGGTGCTCAGATTCTCGGGGACCGCCCCGAGTTATATGCTAAGTTCTCTAAATGTGAATTACAGCTTAACTCGGTAGCCTTGTGCAGGACATATTGTGTCGGATGCGTATATAGGTTGACACGAGAAAATAGAGGCGATCAAAACATGGCCTAGGCCTACCCTCCGATCAAAGTTGCCAGGTTTCTTGGGTTAGCGAGACATTACGAGGAGATTTGTTGAAGGGTTCTCTACTATAGCTGCACCTCGACTAAGGCGCGTAGAAAGTAGCAGTAAATTTCGGTGGACGAGGCATGTGGCGAGCTTCGGGAATTAAAAAATAGATCAACCTTCGCTCTAGTGTTAGCATTGCCGGAAGGTACAAAAGGATATGCGAGTGTATTGCGACACATCGGGCGTTGGATTGGGTTGTGTGTTGATGCGGCCACGGTAAGGTGATTGCATATGCTTCCGAGCAGTGAGGAAACACGAAAAGAATTACCCTACCCCACGTCTGAGTTATGATTGATCACGCCTTAAAGATATGGAGACATTACTTGTATGGAGTCCATGTGGATATATTCACGAATCATAAAAGCCTACAGTATATCTTCACCCGGAGGAGTTGAATGTGCGACGAGCGTCAATTTTTAGTTGGAATGATTAAAAGATTATGGCGTGGATATTTTTGTATCATGCGGGAAAAGCCAACGTAGTAGTAGATGCTCTTAGCCGTAAGTCCATGGGAAGTTTGGCGTATTTGCGGCCCGAGCGTGGGAGTTGGTCGAGGAGATACATCAGAAGATTAGCCCCGGCCCTAGCCATTCGTGTAGCGAAGCGAGAGGACACGAGCGTTGGTGGAGGCACGCGCCGTGTCATCACTAGTTGTAGAGTAAAAGAAGCGGCAATATGAAGATCGACTGGTCGACTTAAGGACAAAATTCAGCAAGGGAAAGTGCCAAATTTTTAGATAGCGAGGATGAAGTGTTGCGATGTAAAGGCCGCCTGCATGTTCCAAACATTTAGGCTTCGCAGCTGATTATGAGCAGTACATTAAGCCCGCTATTCTCTTCACCCGGCCCGCGACAAAAATGTACCATGATATCCAAAGAAAACTACTAGTGGCCAGGTATGAAAAGAGAAATTGCCGAATTTGTAGCCCGGTGTCCTAGCGCCTTGGTAAAAGCGGAATTACCGAGAAGCCGGGCGGGTTAACTTCAAGGACTTTTATAGATTGTGCCTCTCTCTGCAAGTAGAAACTGATGAACATGGATTTTGTAGCGAGATTACCCGTACAGACATAGGCACGATTCCATAGGTGATAGTTGACGGTGACAAAACTTGACTCATTTCTGCGGTAAGCTACTTTCTCGGGTAAAGATATGCCGAATTGTATATCCGAGAAATAGTTAGATTACACAAGTGCTAGTATCTATTATTTACCGAGACAGAGGAGCACAATTTACAGCTAGATTTCGATCGTTTTGAGAGGTCTAGGAACACGAGATTAATTTGACACGGCATTACACCCTCGAGGCAGATGGGCGATTTGAACGCACTATTCGAACGCTCGAGGACGTGCTATGACGTGCGTGCTAGATTTTGGAGGTAGTTGGGATGAGCATTTGCTGTTAATTGAGTTTGCTTATAATAATAGCTATCACTCGGCTATCATATGGCATCCTTCGAGCGTTATACGGGCGAAATGCGAGATCCCACCAGTTGGGGCAGTTTGGAAGTGGGAGAATCGGCGTTGATTGGGCCGGACATTTATTCAACGGTTAGAGGAAAGGTAAAGCTTATCGAGAGAATGCCCTGCGGGCGCACGAGCCGCGAGAAATCATATGCGAATGCGGCGAGACACAGGTGATGTTAATGGCCAGGTATTTCTGAAAGTATCTCCAGATGAAAGGGGTGATGAATTCGGCAAAAGAAAAGTATACTCGATCCGAGATTTGTTAGGCCGTAGATTCGTCGAAGGATCGGCCGAGTGGCATATGAGTTGAACTTACCTCCGAGTTAGAATCCGTCCATCGGTCTTTCATGTATCTATCTTTGAAGAAATGCACGGGAGACCCATCCAGGCTTCGAGTCCTAGTCCGGGATATCCCGAGGTTACGGAAGGGCGGCTATGAAGAGGTTCCGGTAGCTATCTTAGACAGCCAGTTCGTAGATTGAGAACCAAGGTATTGCGTACATCCAAGAAATGCGTAGCGGAAACGAGCCCAGAGAGGAGATGACTTAGGAGCGAGAGGAAGATATGAAAACCGAGATACCCTCACTTGTTCCAAGCCTAGTTAGGCGACGGTATACTAGTATTGTTATCTTATCGTGTCTTATAGTATATATATATAAGTAGAATGATCGATCTTAATGTTTGTCATGTAAATACTATAGTTCGTGTGGAGTACCTATATTGGACTTTTCTACATTTCGGAGTTTTGGGATAGTGAATATTCTTGAAACTGCGAAATTTTCTAGAAATAAGTTGAAGTCTAGAGATAGAAGTTTACATTCGAGGACAATTGTTCTTAAGGGGGAGAATGTTACACCCACCATTAAAATTCCCGGCACATAGATGGCCCATTCACATGTTGGTTAAGAGTAGAGAAGCCACACATGCTAGAAAAACCGGGAAAAGCTAGGACAAGAAACACAGCTCGAACCATCACGGAAGGAGCCGGGCGAGCCCCTCCGCGATGGAAGCGTGTCCACGGAGGAGCCTCCGCGTTGGCTCCGTGACCGTTGGCCGCATCCGAGGGCCCAAGTATATAAAGCCTCCAACTTGGTTTATTTGATTAAATTCAATAAGAAATTCTAGAAAACGTGAAGAGAACGAGAGCATACGAGAGATATTGATAATTTCCCTTCGATTACGCCATCAAACGCGGTCCAAATTCAAATTAACCTCGAATACCGAAGTATTTTAGGCTGAAGAGAGCATTCCTACGGAATTAGTTTCACGAAATTTAGTCGGCAAATCGTACGTGCTACCGAGCTAAGGTAAGTGGAATTGCTCCAAATTAGTGTCAATGTGCTCCCTAGCTAGTAATGTGAATATTTCTCCCTTCTGGACTTTTGAGAAATAGCAAGTTTTCTACCGTCTTTCGATAAGACAAAGTTTGGGCTATTAAAATATTGAAAGTGATGTTTTCTTTTTAGAATATTGGTGTATTTAGTCCTATGAAGCCCATATATGAATGCGGTTAGGAGAAATAATTTAGATGCGTCGAGCTTAAGTCAAGTTAGCTAGGATAACTTGAGGTTAAGGTATGTAAGCCGGATTTCATACGCAAGTTAGTAACTCTAGCTTAGCATAATACATTAAACTCAATAGAATTCCCGTAGTTGAATATTGAGTTTTATACAAGTTCGATGGCTTGTTTTGTGATCGTTATATCGTATTACGATTGAAAGTTAGTAAGGCGGCGCCAAATGGCGAGTTAGCATTCCGGACTCGGTATAGCCCATTATGCGTTTAGCATGCATGTTTTAGAATAATATGACATATATTAGAATAAAGATTGAAATGTAAAATCAGAGCAGACCGAGATAATATCTTCGCTACGAATTAGCCATACATTCGAGATGATATCTTGCTTTCTGAGTATAGCGACTCTGATCGAGATAGTATCTTGGCTGCATAGATTACCCCATGCGGTTAGATAAAGATCAGTTGTTATAAACGGTATGAGAATTAGTATAACACGAAAGGGATTCGAGAATAAATCGGAATATAGATAGTATTTTTCGGTTTAAACATGCTTTCTATATGTGATTATTGATTGTTGAGACTTGATTGTGTCGTGAGGGCACCTTTTGAGCATCCTGCTTCGCCCATGGGTTGTAATTGTGCCGCCCAGCGGCGGGTGGGTATAAGTCACTCCAAAAAGTGGCATGCCGTCCCTTTGATGGACAAAAGATGAGATGAAGCTTTCCCCATATCGAGTGATCCCAACATAGCGATCTGATTTACCACATTGTGCGCATCGCCCGAGGCAATTTGAATACGATTCACGATTCACAGTCTGATGGGAGTCCTCAGGACTCGGACACGATTATTTATATCAGAGGCCATAGCATTCCGGAGACCCGAGGGCGGTAGAGGTGCTCGTAGTTAGTAGATGAGTGGAGTGACTTACTTATTTTTGGATGGTTTTGACCCGGGTAGGGGTATATAGATTGTTGGATTGGGATTTGGCGCTATCCGGCTTATGGGTGTTAGTATTGGTTCTTGCTTTATATATATGTATTTTTATGATATAAATTAGATAATAGACGAGATCGCCACGTGGCAATTACGCTCTTTGCCCTATCACGATACGAGAAAAGTCTGGTCAGAAACATATCGGTTCCTACAAATTCGGTTATTTCACTGCTATTGAGTTGCTAGTTATGTTGTTATATTCGAGATGTGTTCGATTTGCTTTGCATACTCCGTACTAGTGAGTACGCGCCCATTGGAAGCGCGCATTACTCTGTAGGTACTCATAGACGAGGAATCGATCCCTCATGATTCCCGACGGCTCATAGAAGTCATCGGCTCTGTCATCACAGGAGCAGTATGTGAAGAGGTGTAGTTCATTTTCTTTTGATGTCTGATGTGGGTAGGCCGGGGCCCTGTCCCGGCCATTTTATCGGTATTCATAGAGGCTTGCAGATTGTATATATACATCTCCCTGTGGTTCGTTGTGCCGATCGTGTGAGGCCGTGCGTTTTGTTTAGTTGTTTAGCATTTTCGATTGTGTTGGCCGTGTGGGATATAATACGATAATAGTGGTGACCTTGCCGACACGTAGTTATCTGTGATATTCTTTGTTGAGTTACGAGATAACTAGACAGCATGGTGGCTTATCGGCCCACATAGAGTTTCCCCCATGAGATATAGGATTACATTTAGGCCCGAAGTTTTATACGGGTAGCTACGAGCCGATCAGCGGAGAGGTTTGTATTTTAACCGTTATATAGCCGTTGTTTCGAATCGAGAGATAGAGCTAGCCGGGCACCGGATGCGCTTAGGCTCACCGATTAACGATCCAGGAGACTACTACTAGGGCACGGGTGCGATCATACCCCCAAGGCGGGCGTGACACACGCTTCACTCTATGTTGTATTATTTTATGATGCGTTGCAAGCTCTCGGTGCCCGGCACTATTAGACCCGGCTCGGGCGTTCGGCGGCATCATTGGTGAGTCCTCATATTTCGAGGATGGAGATTATTTCTTTCCATTACGTTTCTTTTATTTAGACTTGGAGTTATTTGGGGGGATTGTCGATAACTTATCGGTGTATTTGGCTTTCGAGCCTGAGACATGGTTTTAGACTTTGACTTTGTTTCAAGTGTTTTTTTTTTTTTTAATACTTTATGTTTCGGCTTTGTTTCCGGAAGTGTTGTATATTATTACTTTAAATATTCCGCTATATATGTTTACTCGAAATTCTAGTGTATGTTTATTCAAAATGTCGTGTATGATAGACCGGGGGGTTGTGCCCAGGGTTACTTGTGACTCCAAGTACCGTATTCCATCCGAGTTTAGATTTGGTGCTTGACAAGTTTCAAGCTTAGCCGAAGGTTCGAGGCATTATAACATACAAAATCACGACAAAATTGATGATTCACACCATCATATAATGACAGTACCATGAATCATACCACTAACCTACCACTCGTGGTTTTCCTCTAGTGACTAAAGGGTCCATTTTCCCGAACTCTCTAAATATTCCCACGACTCGTACTATGACAGTAACTCAATCCTACTAGTCCTACTATTACACCCATACAATCATTCACAAGATAACTCTAAAGACTTGCTATGAATTCTGGCCACGGGTTGTACCCACATACTACGACTCATAGTGGGGACTCGTGGTTGGGAAACAGCATCTGTCTTGGACCATGGGTCTTCCTACGACCCGTACTACAAATCTAGGACTCATAGGTTGAGTACTTTTCATAGCGATCACATTTCAAATCTCAAGTTTAGTCTTAGAAACTTTGGGGTATTACAATATCTCCCCTATGTAAACATTCATCCTCAAAAGTAGATTAAGCATAATGGAAGACTGGGGAAAGAACTACAATCCCAGAACTACAAGGCGGCAGCCCAGTGGCCGGCTCCGAGGCGTACATGATTGAAGCTGAATTCATGAAAGGTACATACATGCTAAGACATGAATGGAGGCTATTATTCACGAACTTGACATAAAACCGAATAGAGTTCTAAGGATAAAATTTATACCTCAGTGGAACTTGGCTGGTAGAAAGATACCGATATTTAGCCATCATATTTGCTTCGGCCTCCACATAGCTCCCTCGGTAAGATGATATCTCCCATAACCTTCACCGAGGCTACTCCCTTATTTCTAAACTTACGAATCTAGTCCAGGACCTCGGGTACTTCATCTTAGGTAAAAATTTGTCTTCGCCCAATATCTTCTCTTTGAAACAACTAGAGTTTCATCTCCGTGCATTTATTCAACAAGGACACGTGAAACATCGAGGCGTGACTAACTAGCTAGTAGCTCCAAATCACAAGCAACCTTTCCAACCGTCTCACAATCTATATGGGCCAACATGACAGAATTAAGCTTCCCTTTCTTTTCTAACCTCAATGAATCAAGAAACCTCTAGTTTTCTCCAAAACGAAGCTCAAGCATCAAATTATGAAATTGCCCTTAGAATGATCAAAAAATCTTGCCAAATCAATATTCTACATAAGAAACTAAAATCATTGAGATCCATATTGATTTACTTCTACCCCCGTCCCAAAATGTCAACCCTAGAGCCTACGAGAAAAATCTGCAATTTTATTTGAAATCATGTTACCCACAATGCAAAGAACTCAAATAGGAAATTTCATCCAAAACGGAGCTCAAATCGACTTTGAATTCCTCAAAATATCGTCTCTTAACTCCGAACCCAAAATCCTCAATTTTCCTCCAATAAATTCCTGAATACAAATAGAAAACCAAAAGGATGAAATCATGAAATACCAAATTAAAGTTAGATACTTACCTCCTTGTTAAATAGAGAAGAATTTCGCAAAAATCACTCAATTTTGAACTCGAACTCAAATATACTCAAAATACCAAATAAAGATAGTCCTTTTAAAAATACCTTTGCTCGGAGTATTCATATAGGACAACATCAACATAAGTAACGCAACTTTAATTTTACTAAAATGGTCATAACTTCATCATACGAACTTCGAAATGTGACGATTTTTTCTATAGTTCCCAAATAATGATAAAGACCTATTCATTCAATCAAGCTCCATTTTAGTGCTCGTTTTCCTAGGTAGACATCATTTTTTCTCGTTCAGAATTATTTCATCTTTTGTATCAGCTTGGGTAAAACATCGAAATTGCAACAATCTTTCGAGATAACTCCTATAATTCATGCTAAGAATTTTGAAAGTGGTCAAACTTGACTTCCTTAAAGCTCATAAATCAAACCAAAGGTTCAAGTCACTCACGGAACACCTGGGATCCATGCAAACTACCAGCCTAAGTCATAAATAATCATTCGAGAACTAACATAACTTTCATAACGCAAATTTAAGCTCGTTAACATTAAATGTTGACTTTGGTCAAACCTCTCAAACTTAAAATCTTCTAAATACCAAAAATCTTATGCAATCTTCATTGGATCATCTTGGAAATTGTGTCATCCTTCTCCGCAAGTCCTAAGTAAAAAATGAGGATCTGAAGAAAGGTCAACCCGAGGAAATGGATCAGCAATCACAAAATGACTATGTGGGTTGTTACACTTCAATGCTTGGCTAATAACTGCGCTTCCTGAACTTCTACATACGACGTCTATGGCGAGGATGAGTTATCCTAAACGTACACATTTAACTATCATTTTCATCATGGGGAACATTCATAGAGCTTGGGAAAAGAAATTATAGTACGAATCATTCAAGAAATCTAAGTCGGGCATATACTTGATATAACACGATCTTATGAGCAAATAAGGCAAATCTTAAGGACTGAGACCATAGAGCTTAGCATGCTAAGACACTTGAGTCTAAATACATATCGAGGAGATGACATGAAGGCGAGATTTATGGAATCATGGAAGAATAATCACCATCGAAGTAGTTACTTCTTATTCTATGAATCGAGTACGAATACATGTAAGGAGTACTTGGAACTTATACATGGGCATAACAAGTTCACATATGGCATGAGTAAAGTATTGCATAGACTGAAGTACAAAAAAGGACACCTAAATAGCGTGGATCGATCTCCCATAGTTGCGATCCTGGACCTTCACACTTGAAATTCAAGGCATGACTTTTAGTCCTTCCAACTTATAATCTCCCCCTTAGCTTAAAGGTCATCATTCGAAGGATTTGTCCCCATCTTAAGGGTAGGACAGAAATGCTCTCTTTTGACTTCCTATTTTCCTCTAAGACTATCACGGAAGTCTTCATGCCCCTATCGGCCGTACTTCCCACTCTTTTGGTTCCTTCTAGCGCTGAGTTCACGAATTCTTCCACCTTAGCTTTCTTAACTCCGCGGGGAGAAGCTGACTTGAGACCACCTCTTATTCCAACGACAGTCGTTATTCTTTGGAGTGTGAATACAGAGTTAGAAAGATAAAAGATATTTCATAGCATGACATAGATTATGAAAAGAAGGAAATTTCCTAAGATGTTTCATAGCCCATAGTCCTAAGTGTGGCGCACTTCACACCCCATGAAAAGCTCAACTTAACGTGGCTTACGGACACCTAGGAAACTTCAAAACCTAATGCTACATTAAAGTTTGTACGGCCCGAACATAGGCCGGATCGAGATATCGGATAAGGAACCTCGGGGGCTCCAAGTCCAGCCCGCTGGCATGAACACTTAACACATCCTACTCAATGAATAAAATTGGAAGATCAACATAATTAGCATAGAGGAAGTCTAGAAAGCATAACCTAACGTACGAATAAATTATAGTGTTTGAAGTTGAATACATACTATGTCTTAAAAAGCCTCAAATACGCGAGTTGTTCGGACAAGACACCCAACTAACTCATTATAGTCACAGAGCGAAAATACATAACATAGTGAAGAGAAAAGGGTGCTCGATAGATGAGGACTCATGACTAGGACTAAAGTGCTAACTCACGGAAGTCGACTAGCGGCGGGGCGAGTCTTGATATGGAACTGTATCATGAAAACAAAATAACATACAGTATATGGTCAATACTTTGAATGTCTTAAATTACGCAAGTTAAGTAAGTAAAATGGATAATTTAAAATACACAAAAGTTCATAAGAGTAGGACAACATGATCGTAATGTAAATACCATAATGTAAACATAAGGCTCAAGGTTTTTAAAACATTTTATTTAACATGACTTGAGCCAAAATACATAATCATAAACATGCGTAAATCATGAGGAACTGCGGGAGATTCTTACAACCGACATACCCCATATGAGCACACATGGAGCCCTACCTGTAAACCCCTAGTCGGGAGGGTGTTCGTACCTTGCCAAGGGTAGAACCATGAAAAAGGTGTGATATCACTCATGAAAGGCCTATTTGGGTAAATGGGACAGTCTCAAGGGAGGTCCCGTCGTGACCTACAGTGGCACTTAGTTCAGGGACTCGGGGCAAAACCTGGGACCCGAACCTACTCGGTATTAAATACTACTCCCAAAACATATATAGTGCTCATAGGATAATATACATGAGATTCATAGGCTAGTTAAAATCATGACAATCATAAGCATGCATGAAATATGGGAACTAGCCATGAAAGTAAGGCCCGTGAGTCAGCCATAATCGTAAATCCATAAATCATGAAATCCGTGCGTATTTGTAAATCATGAATATACTTGATATTCCTAAACACCTTGATGAGTACTTTAGAGAAATCATATCATAAATCATAAATCATAATTTAGTGCTAAGATAAAGATCATAATGGAACCATAAATTGACTTTTCATGAAGCTTACATAATTGGGCATAATTTAATTAGAAGTTGAAACTATAAATTAATAGTAAAAAAATTTATAAAATCTCCCCATAGATCATAAAACATGATTTGATACAGAAAGATATTAATCCATCCATAGATAGATCATAGAGAATTTTACAAGAATTGGAATAAACCCTATAGGATAATGAAACTTGAATCTAGGATTGGAATTCATGAAATTGAGAGGAATTTTAAGCGTGAGAATGAAAGGAACTCACATTTATAGCCTTACATATATGGTTTGATTATCCCTTGACTTGTCTTAAAGATCCAAGAGGAATTGAGAAGTTTGAGGTGATGAACCCTAGCTCCTTCTTGAGAGAAAATCTAATCTAAGCCTGTTTGAAGAGAGTAAGGATTTAGGATATGTTTAACCCTTTAATTTGACCTAAAGAAAGACCAAACCGATGTCATTGAGGAGTTAGAAGCATAGGAGTTTACAAAAATTTCCCAAAACTATCGAAATAAAACCTGTAAGTGGCAGTTACTACGACCAACAGTTAGGGTCATAGGTTGATTGTACGATTCGTACTGAGAGTCGTACAATGCATGTTGCAGCTTCACTAAACCGCTCATAATATTTTACCCGGAACT
Source organism: Datura stramonium (assembly GCA_018107945.1). Taxonomy (NCBI): domain Eukaryota; kingdom Viridiplantae; phylum Streptophyta; class Magnoliopsida; order Solanales; family Solanaceae; genus Datura; species Datura stramonium. The sequence continues at coordinate 80,706 of JACEIK010006404.1, forward strand.
CTGATTGGCACAAGGTCAGATGCGTTGGGAAGAAGACTCAAAGGGCTTCAATTTTATATATTGAATAACCCAAAACCATTTTGTAAAATAGAATCTATAGTCATTTGAAGTTCACCCTTATAAGAACATAGACGAACACCTGATCGGTATGGAGGCTCTCAACTCAACTTTGTGCAAGAGGCTCCTTATGACCTTAATTATCATCTAATGCGCTCCTTATACATAGGAATTTATCTTAACACTTTGTTTCCATAAATTAATTGGTCTCAGGTCTATCCATATACCTAGAACGGTTTCAAACATAGCCCAAAAGTCCGAGGCATTATAATATACCAACTCACGACCAAACTGACGAATCGTACAATCATATTATGACTCGTACCATGAGTCGTACCACCAACCTATGACTCGTGGTTTCTTCTAGTGACTAAAGGGTCCATTTTTCCCCAACTCTGTGAATATTCCCACGACTCGTACCACGATCCATAACTCCATCCTACGAGTGGCACTATTACTCGTACAATCATTCACATGAAAACTCCAAAGACATGCTACGACTTCTGCCATGGGTCATACACACATACTATGGCTCGTAGTGGGGACTCATGGTCTGGAAACAACTTATCTGATCTGGACTATGGGTCTTCCTACGACCCATACTACCAACCTACGACTCGTAGGTTGAGTACTTTTCCTGCTGATCACACTTCAAATCTTAGGTTTAGTCTTAGGAACTTTCGGGGTATTACAATATCCCCCCCTGGAACATTCATCCTCGAATAGGGGTTAAGCATATTGAAGAATTGGGGAAAGAACTGCAACCCTATATACTGAACATCTAAAGCTAAAAACTGACAGAGTGACTGACTCCGGACTGATACACATGATTGAACTGAATTCATGAAACATCAATACATGTAAAGAAATGAATGGAACTATTATGCATGAACCTGACATAAAACAGAATAAAGTTCTAAGGATCAAATTTATACCTCCAGCTGGAACTTAGCTGGTAGGAAAAGATACTAATATTTAGCCATCATATCTGCTTCGGCCTCCCTCGTAGCTCCCTCTCAATAAGATGATTTCTCCACAGAACCTTTACCGAGCCTACTCGCTTATTTCTCAACCTAAGGACCCGATGATCAAGGACCTCGACTGATACTTCCTCATAGGTAAGGGTGTCTTCGCCCCAATTTCTTCTACCGAAACAACAAGAGTTAGATCTCCGATGCATTTCTTCAACAAGGACACATGAAACACCAGAGGGACTTAAGCTAACTCTACTGGTAGCTCCAACTGACAAGCCACCTTTCCAACACGTCTGACAATCCATTATGGCCCAACATACTGGGGATTAAGCTTCCCCTTCTTTTCAAAGCTCAATGAATCAAGAAACCTCTAGTTGCTTAAAAATAAAGTTCAAGAAGCATTATGAATATACCTCTACCCCCGGCCCAAAAAGTCAACCAAAAAATGAACCCCGAGCCCGCAAGGGCAAAATTGGAATTTTATTTGAAAATCGTGTTACCCATAATGTAAAGAACTCAAATATGAAATTTCATCCAAGAAGAAGCTCAAATCGACTTTGAATTCATCAAAATATGGTCTCTTAACTCTAGGCCCAAAATCCTCAATTTTCCTCCAATAAATTCATGGATACAAATGAAAACCAACTAACGAAATCATGGAGAAATACCAAATTAAGGATTAGATACTTACCCCATTGTTAAATAGAGAAGAATGTCACAATATCACTCAATCTGAACTCCGGGACTCCAAATATACTCAAATACAAAATAAACACAGTATTTGCAAAAATACACTGCATAGGTATTTATATGGGGCTGCACCAACAACTTTAATTTTTCTAAAAAGGCCATAACTTCATCATACGAACTCGAAATGCGACAATTCTTTTTTTTTATAGTTCCCAATTAATGAGAAGGACCTAGTCGATCAATCAAAATTCCATTTGGTGCTCGTTTGCATAGTCAAACATCATTTTTGCTCATTCAAGAATTGTTTCATCTTTTATAATAAAACCCGATCTTGACTTATCGAAATTGCAGCAAACTTTTCAGATAACTCCTATAATTCATTCTAAGAATTTTGAAAGTCTCGGAATAATTTTTCGATCTCAAAAATTAAAAACAAACCTCTGAGTTATCACACTTTATGCTTAAAATCATGTTAAACACACAAAATGTTCAAATCCACCCGAAACACATCTGGAATCCTCCGGTCACAAACCAAATATGCAATTCAATCATAAAACACATTATGGACCTATTGGAACCATCAAATAACCAATATGAGGTCATTTTGATAGAAAGTTGACCATAGTCAAACTTAGCTTCTTTAAAGATCATAAATCCAACCAAAGGTTCAAATTACTCCCGAACACCTCAAGCTCCATGCAAACTACCCAACTAAGTCATAAATCACCATCTGAAACTAACAGAACTTTCAGAATCCAAATTCGAGCTCATTAACCTGAAATATTGACTTTGGTCAAACCTATCAAACTTCAAACATTCTAAAAACTGAAAATTTTATCCAATCTTGATTGGATCATCTTGGAAATTGTGTCATCCATATCCACAAGTCATAAGTAAAAAAATGAGGATACGGAAAGGTTCAATCCAAGGAAATGGATCAATAATCAAAAAATGACAATGTGTGTTGTTACACTTCAAAGCTTGGCTAATAACTGCGCTTCCTTAATTTCTACATACCAAACATCTATGGAAGGGACAGGGAGTTATCCTGAATGTACATATTTTAACCATCATTTCCATCATGGGGGAACATTCATAGGGCTTAGAGTAAGGAAATTATGAGCACGAATCATTCAAGAAATATAAGCTGGGCATATACTGGATATAACACGATCTTATGAGCAAATAAGGCAAATATTAAGGACTGAGTCCATTATCGCAACCTAAACGGAGGCCCGGATCGTAGACACGGGACAAGGAGCCCCGAGAGACCCCAAGTCTATCCATGGCATAAGAATACATCTAACCCAATAAAGAAACTAAAGAAATCAATAATATAAACTTAGCGGAAGTCTAACTTTACATAACATCAGAAATAACATCCGAAGCTAATTACATATATAAGTCTGAAAAGCCTCTAATTTGGACGAGTTGATAGAACAAGAACCCAACTAACTCAATAATACTAAAACTGAAAATACAAAAGGGAAATTGAATGTCTAGCCCTCGGAGGATGAGGACTCACCAACCAAGAGGGTGCTAACTCTGAAAACTGATTACAAGCGGGGCTGAGCCTGGGAGCTGGGTCCTGTATCATGAAATCATACAACATATAAAGTATGTGGTAATTACATGAAATGTACCGGGTATGCAAGGTAAGTAAAAATGCTTAAGTAAAGTAAATGATTTAAAACATTTCATAACATATCATAAGCTTTTAAATCTAATAAGAGGGATTTCATGCATTCGTTCTGAAATCATAATCATTTCATAAAATTGACAATGCATAGCTTCATAACATCATAACTAACTCGAATGACTCAAAGCTGAAATATGACATTTATATGAAAAGTTGAATAATGAGTCAAACCTTTCTTTTATAACATGCATGTTTAAAATAATAACCACGGGTAATGAATATGCAAATCTGAATCATATAGACAATGGGAGACTCGTCACTCAACCGACATACCACGATAGAGCTTACATGGTCCTAATTATCATACTCAAGTGGGAAGAGCCGTCCAAAACCTTGCCAGGGCTAAGGACGCTACCATGATATCGATATCAAGCTCATGGGCCATTAGGGAAGGGGATAGCTCACAAGGTATATCCAAATAATTTAATAGTATCAACCTATATTGGCGCGTAGTTCTGGTGCATAGGATAATCGACCCTTAGCTCCCTCGGTGCTAGACTCTTCTCCCAAAACATGCAATGCTCTACATTTTATATAACTAAGCTCAACATCATCTATTGACGAAGCTCAACAATGATATCATGCATAAACTCAACATCGTATGAAAATAAAGCTCAACATTGCCTATTGACAAAGCTCAATAATACAATCATGCATAGACCCGACATCATATGAAAATGAAACTCAATAATAACATACATCTCAATTGTGAATTCATGCATATGAGAAGCTTTATTTCGAAACATACCACAAGCTCAAAGATAAGTGGAAGCTTTTACTCCAAAACCATGTGGTAAGCTTACTTTAGAGATACTACATCATCATACTCAATATAAAGGCTTTACTCAAAACTTTATCATGCTTGCATCTACTCAATAACTCCTTTTGAAAACAATATCATAATCAGGGGTAGCTTTAGAAACATGCTTTTCATCATCAAATCTCATCATCATCATACATTTATCATCATCATACATTTATCTTCATCATCATTCTCTTCTTTCAAGAACTTCTCATCCATGGGCATCTAATTTCATAAATTAGAAAACACAATTTTGATTGAAAATAATTTAAAATCTTCCCAAGACTCACAATTCCTTAATAGAAACATAATCTAATCGTACCCATGTATAGAAATTGAAGAATTATGCTATTGGATAAAAACCTCATAACTTGATCATAGGAATTTCTCATACTTAGATAAAGATTGGGCATGGGTGTGGAAGAAAACACCCACTCATAACCCTACATAACTGGAAGGGATTGATTCCACCAAATCTTTGATTACCCAAGAGGAAATTGGTAGGAAACCTTGAATACTAGCCTTAAATCACCGCTTCATCCTCTCAAGCTTACATGCATGGTAGGAATAACTTAGTATAGGCTTTCCCCTCTTAAAACCCACTAAAGAGAGCGTTAAACGACGTAGTATAGGCATTAGGAACTTAAGAATTACGAAGAGGCCCTTAGTAAAATCGCAGGAAAATATTGCCAAGTGGTTCTAACGGATGGCTTGATAACTCATGGTCCAAGGCAATGACTCGTCACCTAGCTCGTTAAGTGCACTGCTTGCCTAATCTCCTAGGCTCATAACGACAGACATAACGGCTCTTTAGGGGTGACCACGACTAATGATCACCAATCGTCAGGTGTACTGCCTCAAATTCACCATGGGACCCCACGGAGGACACCACGAATCGTGATGAGTGACCATGACTCGTGGTCACCATCTGTGGCCTACACTACCCAACTATCCTTGCTAAGCATCCAGTACAGGCCACGGGTGACCTCACGAGTCGTGTGGCCTGACCACGACTGGTGGTCATGCCCGTGGTGACTCCTAGACCAGTACACCTCTTTGCTTGACCACGAATCACTTCATGACTCGTGGTCACTCCTCACGAGCCACTTCACGAATCGTTATGTGATCTCGTGTGAAATTTCAACTTTTCACCGTTTTGACTCCCAGGTCTGATCCTTAGGTTCCTGGGGTATAACAATATATCCTTCCTTGGAACATTCATCCTCGAATGATACAAAACTACAGAAAACTCATAAACATGTAATCATCATATGTAAATACTGATTATTTAAACCGAAAACTGACGGAATGACTACCTTCGGAAAGAACTACATAGCTTAGCTGAATTCAGACATCACATACATCTATCATAACATAAAGAAACTTGCGCAGATGAATTGAACATGGAAACTGATTATAGAATTAGGGAAAAAACTGATACCTCAAATTAAAACTGACCCGGTAGGGAACATGTGAGGGTATCTAGCCATCATATCCGCTTCGACTTCCCACGTAGCCCCTTCAACATGTTGATTCCTCCATAATGCTTTAACTAAAGCTACTTCTTTGTTCAGTAACCTTCAAACCTGCCGATCTAGTATTTCCACCGAAACATCCTCATAGCTAAGGCTATCCTTTACACCAACGTTGTCCATCATAATTACTAAAGTTGGATCTCCCAAACATTTCTTCAAAAGCGATATATGAAACACAAAATGCACCGAAGATAACTCTAAGGGAAAGTCCAACTCATACACTACCTTACCAACTCTTCTCATAACCCGGTAGGGACCAACATAGCGGGGATTGAGTTTTCCTTTCTTTCCAAACCGCATGACTCCCTTCATGGGAGATACCTTTAGAAATACCCAATCATCCACCTCGAACTCCAACTCTCTCCTCCTCACATCAGCATATGACTTCTAATGACTCTGAGCGGTTTTCAGCCTGTCCCTTATCAATTGAACCTTCACCATAGCCTCATGAACCGAATCTGGCCCCATCATAGTTGCCTCACCAACCTCAAAACATCCGATGGGCGATCTACACCTTCGCCCATAGAGAGCCTCGAACGGTGCCATTTGGATACTAGAGTGGTAGTTGTTATTGTAAGAAAACTAGATCAGGGGCAAGTGATCATCCCAACTACCTTTGAAGTCCATCACACATGCTCTCAATATGTCCTCGAGTGTTTGAATTTTCTGCTCTGCCTGACCATCCATTTGCGGATGAAATGTTGTGTTGAGTTTAACTTGAGTCCCAAGCCCTTATTGAAAAGACCGCCAAAATTGAGAGGTAAACTGAGCACCTCGGTCTGAGATAATATACAAGGGCACTCCATGTAATTGCATCAACTCTCGGATATACAGTTTTGCATAATCATCCGCTAAATTAGTGGTTTTGACCGGTAGAAAGTGTGCAGCCTTGGTCAACCTATCTACCACCACCCAAGTAGAATCGTACTGTCAGCAAATACGAGGTAGGCCTGTAATGAAATCCATGTTAATCTCTTTTCACTTCCAAGTGGCAATGCTAATATCCTTAAGTAAGCCTCCCGGCCTTTGATGCTCGACTTTCACTTGCTGACAGTTCGAGTACTTGGCTACGAATTCTGCAATATCCTTCTTTATGCCATTGCACCAATATATTTCCAGCAAATCATGATACATCTTGGTGGCACCTGGATGGATAGATAGATCCATGTGCCTCATGAAATATCTGGACCCTCAAATTATAAAAATCTGGACACATAGACGATCCTGGTACCACAGCAAAGTATCTCCCCCTTGGTAGAACACCTCCACCTTTTGACTCTGAATGGCTTCTTTCAACTTTACCAAAATCGGATCCTCATCTTGTATAGGCTTGACATCAGTCACCAAGGACGATTCTAATCTGTTTTGCACAACAATGCCGCCATCGGTCGTGTCGACCAATCTAACTCCCAACCTTGCAAGTCGATGAGCATCTTTCACCAACTTTTTCTTTTCTTCATCCACGTGGGATACACTCTCCATAGAGAGCCTACTAAGTGGGTCCTCTACCACATTAGCCTTACTCGGGTGGTAAAGGACACTCATGTCATAGTCCTTTAGTATCTACAACCACCTCCTTTGCCGAAGATTGCGAATAATGCCGCCATATCTTCAATGCGAATACCACCGCGACGAACTAAGGGTCATGAGTTGGGTAATTCTTCTCATGGACTTTCAACTGTCTTGAGGCGTATGCTATCACTTTCCCATGCTGCATCAACACATACCTAAGTTTGATTCTAAAGCATCACAATACACCACAAAACCATCGATACCCTCAGGTAGGTCAACACTTGTGCTGAAGTGAGTCGAGTCTTCAACTCTTGGAAGCTTTTCTGACAACCCTCTGGCCATTTGAACTTTACCTTCTTCTGAGTCAACTTGGTCAAAGGTGTTGCGATAGAGGAGAAACCCTCAACAAACCTCCGATAGTAGCCAGTTAAATCCAAGATACTCCGAATGTCTGAAGGATTCACCGGTCTAGGCCAATTTTTCACCGCCTTGGATTTTTGAAAATCTACCTTTATGCCCTTACTTGATACCACATGGACCAAAAATGCCCTAGAGTCCAACCTAAACTCACATTTGCTAAACTTTGCATGCAACTGACGATCCTTAAGGGTATGAAGCACTACTTTCAAGTGAGCGGCATGCTCCTCCTCGCTCCGAAAGTATATATGGATGTCATCAATGAACACAATCACGAACTTGTCCAAATATTCCTTGAACACGTTGTTCATTAGATCCATAAAAGATGCAGGGGAATTGGTTAGTCCAAAAGACATAATAACAAATTCGTAGTGACCATAGCGAGTCCTAAAAGCGGTTTTCGGGATGTCACTCTCTCGAACCCTGAGCTGGTGATACCCAGATCTGAGATCAATCTTGGTGAAACAGTTGGCACCCTGAAGGTGGTCAAACAAATCATTGATCCTGGGTAAAGGATACATGTTCTTAATGGTGACCTTGTTTAACTGCCGATAGTCAGTGCATATCCGAAGCGAACCATCCTTCTTCCGAACAAATAACACTGGTGCACCCCGTGGAAACTTACTCGGCCTAATAAACCCCTTATCTAACATGTTGTTCAACTCTTTTATCTCGGCTAGAGCCATTATGCAGGGCAGAATATATATAGGCTATATGTCAGGAAGAAGATCTATACTGAAATCAATCTCCCCCTCGGGAGGGACACCTGGCAAATCATTAGGAAAGACCTATGAATACTCATGTACTATTGGAACTGACTAGATAGTCGGGGTTTCGAACTCAACATCCTTAACCCTAACTAGATGGTACATGCAACCCTTAGAAATCATCTTCCTAGCCTTAAGGTAGGAAATGAATCGACCTACCAACACAGCTAAACTACCCTTCCATTCTGTGATTGGCTCTCCTGAAAATCTGAACTCTACTGCTTGGGTTCTACAATTAACTAAAGCATAGCATGCAAATAGCCAATCCATGATGAGAATAACATCGAAATCGGTCATGGCTAACTCTATCAAGTCTGCTGAGGTTACCTTATGAAGAACTGAGACTGGGCAACCTCCATACACCCATCTAGCTATAACTGAGTCACCTACTGAAGTAAAAACTATGTAGGGTTCTGACAAGACATCGGGACTGACTCCGAAGCTACTTTCCACATATGGTGTCACAAAAGACAAAGTAGCCCCCGTATCTAGCAAAGCATAAACATCACTATGGAAAACTCGCAACATACCAGTGACCAGATCCGGGGAGACCTCTTGCTCCTGACGGGAAGCTAAAGCATAGAATCTTTTCTATCTTTGACCACCAGCTGTGGTTGTAGATGCCCCCTAATGTGTTGAGCGTGCGGGAGGGGCTGTTGAACTAGAAGCTGGGCCTCGGCCCCCAACCTGATCCCTTCTCACAGCTAAACAATCTCTAAGAATGTGTCTGAGCTTCCCAAACCCGAAACAAGCACCTGAATCTACCAAGCACTGGCTTGTGTGTCCCCAACCACACCTGCGACAAGCTGGGTTGCTAGAATCTATAGGTCTGCTGCTCTGACCCCTCGAGCCTGATGCTCGCCCTATCTAATCATGTCTAGGCATGGATGGCGCACTCAGTGCCGAAGATGTTGGGGCTGATGATCTCTGGTGAGTCTGCTGTCGGTACCACCACCAGACCTCTGCTGAAAGAATTTTTGGTCCTCGGTCCTGGCCCTCTTGGGCTCCCTGTCTATCGATTGTGCCGCCTCCATCTACTAGGCGTACAACACTATGCCAGGAAAGTCCAAATCCCAGTGAAGCATAGTAATCCAACACTCCTTGTCCAAATACCCAGTTATACCATGCACAAACCTGCTCACCCGCGTCCTTTGGTTATCCACTAACTCCGGGACATATTTCGATAAGTGAGTGAACACTAGGGAATACTCTTTCACTTTCATTCTTCCTTGCTTAGGGTTTACAAACTCAGTTGCCTTCAGCTCCCTCATCTCCCAAGGGAAGAACCGATATAGGAATGAAACATGAAACTCCTCCCATGTGATCGGACCTGCTCCTACGACCCTGCTATCCTTCCATTGGCGAAACCAGATATGCGCAACCCCCTTCAGCTGATAGGACGCCAACTCTATGCACTCAACACTACTCACCCCCATGACTTTGGTGATCTTGACAATCTCATCAATGAAATCATGCGGGTCCTCATATACCTTGGACCTCAAGAACTTCGGCGGGTTCATCCTCAAGAGGTCTCTGACTCGAGCCACTACTGCATTGCCATTTTGCGGAACATGCGCAATGCCTTACTGGTTGACTTGTGCGTTCAAGGCCTGTGAAAGCATTTGAATAGCTGCCCAAACCTCAGCATGAGTGGATAGCTCCGGTGCCTTAGGCTCTTGAACTGGTGGGGCTGGCTGATGCCCATAACTATTTCCATCCTTGTGGGCTTCACCACCTCCATTCCTCCTTCGATTCATTCTTCGGGGATCCATGATCCTGAAATCGCGAATAGCGTGAATTATAAGGATAGAAAGACTTTTCATCGCACGACATAGATCATAAATGAAGGGAATGTTTCATAAACGTCTCGTAGCCTCTTCATCATAAGTGTGGCGCGCTTCACACCCATGAAAAATACTCCACTTAACGTGGCTTTCAAACACCCTAGGACACTTCAAAGCTATGGCTTTGAGACCAAGTTTGCCGCGACCCGAGTGGAGGTTCGGATCATAGACATGGGACAAGGAGCCCCGAGAGACCCCAATTCGACCCATGGCATAAGCATACTTTAACCCAATTAAGAAACTGAAGAAATCAACAATATAAACTCAGCGGAAGTCTAACTTGACATAACATCAGAAATAGCATCTGAAGCTGTCACGACTGATAAGGGGCATATTTATATGCCAAATCGATACTCAAATGTATAACTTTTGTCTTGTTTGTCTAATAATGTGTGTACATTCTCATGTAAATTGTACG
>JACEIK010006405.1:38336-48991 GCA_018107945.1 Datura stramonium
ACATGATGAGTCGTGTCTCCTTCCGTTAAATACACTGGTCAATCCTTCCATTTTATTTTTTAACTTCACCCCACGGCTGACTTGACGACTTGTGGTGGCTGACCACGAGTTGTTCCCTCGATCATGGGGTACTTCAACCATCCTTTCATACAAGTCTCCCCACGAGTCACCTGATGACTCATGGGGTCTCCTCATGAGTCTTCCAATGACTCGTCTTGTGCCTTCAACCCAGATTTTCAGTTTTTCCCCGTTTCAACTCCTAGGTCCGGTCTTTGGATCCTCGAGGTATAACATTTGCAAAATTTTATCTAAATCATAATTATAATATTTGATTTAATATTATTTTCTTTGAAACCTCCCAATTTGGAGATAACTCACCAACAAATTCAATTACTGGCATTAGTCTATATCTTACCCTATTATCTGTGGGTTCGACCCCAACCTCTTAGTTGGGTTCTTCATTGACAACGTCCGCTTCATACATTGTTAGGAAGTGTGAGTTTGAGTGTTACCAGGAAGCACCAACTAAATACATACGCTATCTCTCATGATAAAACTATAAGCTAATAAGTAACAAAATATTTCATGAAACTTTATACATATATACTAGATCATATATATATATATATATATATATATAATGGAGGGCTCACTAGGAAAAATTATACAACAGATTATAATATTAAGTCTTGGAAGCCTCTAAAGAATCTATAACTACATTACTGATAGGCCCCAATATACCAACTATAATATATATATACATAATCAAAACATGGGCTCTAGACATTTGACAGCTCCAGATAGAGGTGGCTTACCAATAGATGAACTAGTAGGCAATTGGGCCTATGATGCCTGTTTTCCTGAATTCCTGAGCACTCATTTATGAAAATGCAGTGCCCTTGAATATAGGAATTCTAGTACATATACAAAATGTATGAGAATGTAAAGAAGACTAAATAACAAGTAGACATGAGAGAATTCTCAAATGAATTAAATATAAAAGATGAGTAATTTTGAGTATATAAATATTGGACACAATTTGAAACTGAAACTATGATTGATCTCAATGGTCCATATATAAAGTGCTATACGTTATTTAATTATACATATAATACCTAAATTTGACTAGATGATATCTTTTCTTCTTTCTTTGGTACTAATTTACAAGAAATCACAAGATGACCTATTGAAGGCGATTAGTGACACCTGTGTGGCATCTATTTATGACTATCACAATAATGTATGAAATATAATAGACTGTTATCATGGTTTGTATATAGTGTATGCCACCTAGGACTCCTATAAGGTCTTCCCACAAGCCTATTTGCTATATCTTGGCTAGTTGGGGATATCCACGATGGGAAGTTTTAGCTGACTACTATCTGTCTAAATTCTGTGCACATAGTAGTATCACACATAGTGAATGTATAAATACCCCACCATCCTACAAAGTAGGATCTAATCTCATCCTTCCCATAAAGGCCTTTAATAAGCAACTCATCATCTGAATTTTTCACATTAGTTAGTGAAAAGCATACTATAGTTTTGAATTATTACTTACTTACTATAACTTTTAATTTTATGATATATATAAATAGGTGATCTATATTCATATATATAAGATGTGGCCAATTAATTTTTTAATTTAGATGACAGATATAAACTATAACTCCTAAAAGTTCAACCCAGGACACATAAGATCGTGCGAATGTTATGATTGCTTTAACTTATATATAAATCTATAGACTTGGAACGATAGCATGAGAGAATTTATAAGAAAAGAATACCTCATTTTCATGTATCATATAAGTTGTGACGACTATTTTAGGAGGGAATGTGACTACGGGTCATGTCTTAACTGCTAAAGAGGTTTTAGCCTTACATACCTCAATTTCTGTAATACCCCAGAAGCCCTAAGATCAGACCCGAGGGTGGAATTGGAGAAAATAGGATTTTCTGCACCAGGTCAAAGGAAGAATCATATAGTAACCCGTGTGGTGCACCACGAGTCGTTAGGTGACACGTGGGGAGGAGGGTAGACTTGGTTGGATTTTTTTGTTTGAGGTTAACCATGGCTTAGACCACGAGTCACAGTCAGGACCACGAGTCATTAGGTCACTCGTGATTAGAGGTTGACTTGAAGTGGAAAAATTGGGCAGTGATAGTCACGACTCGGTCACCATGAGTCGTTGGGTACACCATGAGTCGTTGGGTACACCATTAGTCGTGGTGTCCCTCGTGGTGACCCGTGATGAAAAATGTTTAGTGTTGGCAATGAGTGGTAACCATGAGTCGTAGTTAGTGGCGACGAATCATCCAGTCCCTCGTGGGGACTGGTAGTGTGATTTTTCTATGAAATTTCCAAGGGCTTTTCCGTAATTTCCTAAACTCCTAGACTCTAAACTATGTCATTTTGGGAACATTTTGCATAGAATTAAAGGGATAATTGACTAAATCCCTCTCACTTTCACTTAACTCTCGATCTACCAAAAATAAAAAGTATGATTTACGCAGATAGTTCTCCCAGTTCAAGCTAGGTCATTCAACTCTTCTTATCAGATTCTCAAGTGTTTTCTCCGGGATTTCTACACTAGGTATGTGAGAATTTGGTAGGGAATTGTACTTCCCTTCTGGCCCAAAACCCAATTAAATTTTATTATCAATCCTAGCCCTGAGGTTTCTAAAATCGAGTAATCATTCAATCAAAATATGATTTAAATTCATGTGTAATGTTGTTCATGTTGTTAGCTGCTATATTTTTCCATTACTTAGAGATCAAGTTGCTACTTGCTTCCTGTAAAGGTGGCTTTAGCCCTAGCTCTTGAATACAGTAAATTAGCGTCTTGCATGATTGATTAGTTATTCATTTTGTTTGATTCTATCAGTATTAGAATTCCCATATTATCAATATTAGTTGTATTCTCAGTCAGTTGCACGCTAGTCCAGTTTCAGTCAAAATGTTAGCATTTTCAGTATTTTCAGAAATGTCAGCTGATCAGTTTTACTATTTTCTTTTTCTTGAGGTGTCAGTAATGCCTCCCAGATATCAGTTATCAGTTATCAGTTTTCAATTATCAATTACCAGTTTGTTCTTTAGACTTTTACGAAGCTTCCAGATAAGCAGCGCTGACCAGTCTTAAAACCACCAGCTTCAGCTTCAGTTTTTTCTTTAGACGGTTACGACGCTTCCAGATAAAAAACTCTAGCCAGTCTTAGAATACCAATTATAGAATCTAGTTCGGTAAGACTCTGAGGGTACTTCCAGGTAAGTATCCCTAATTTTGTCTTGGACCCCAATTTTGAGTTATCATCTTAGTAGTCAAATTAGTACTATTTAGTGGGAGTAGGACGTAGCACCAAGCAGAACAGGGTTCCAGTGCATCCAGGTTCCCAAAACTATGTTGCCACCGTAGGTTATTTTATTGGCCCAATGGCCCTAGTTTGTTGATCACCCCATTCATGCCTTTGTACCATGGCAAGGTATATTGGGTCCTATCGATGGGGCGTATACATTGAACTCCACGTTTATCTCACATGGTTATATGTTGGTTATAGACTTTCCCACTAGTCAGTACAGTTTAAGTTTAGCTCAGTTCATTTCAATTTAGTTTAGCTCAAATCAGTATCTCAAATCTAGAACATGTCTATGACCATCAGTTCAAGTCACTACTGACCATATCAGTTATACTTCAGTTGTATCAGTTTTCAATATTTAAATTGGTCATTACATGCCACTACAATTTATTTACTTCTTCTTTCATGCTTATTATATCTCTCACTTACTCAGTACATTCAAAGTACTGACGCATACCTTCTATTTTGTATCGCATCATGATACAGGCGCAGATTCTCAGCCCCAGCATCGTTAGTATATTTCCCTCAAACGATACTAGCATCAGTATTTGGTGAGTCCTCATATTTCGAGGACAATATTTATTTTCAGTTAGACTTTAGAATGGGGGCTTGTCCCAGCAACTCATCATTTAGTAGTTGGCTTTCAGAAATAGGCTCAGATATTCAGTATTGTTTTTTAGATGTATGGACTTTTGTCAAATCAATTTTCTTAAATGATTTTATTTATTTAAAGCTTCCTCTTATGTTTTCTTTGTTTACCAGTGTTATGTTAGACTATGGGTGGGTGTGGGGTTACTTGTGACTTCAAGCACCGTGTCTCGTCCAGGGTATAGACTCGGGTCGTGAAAAACTTTGTATCAGAGCACTAAGTTTAGGGTATCCTAGGATGTTTGAAAGATGCATCAAGTAGAATCCTTTTCATGGGTGTGATGCGCGTCACACTTATGACGGGGAAGCTACTAGACGTTATTAGGAAAACTCCCTTTTTTCATACTCCTTATCGTTCATTGAAGTTTAATTCCAGAAACGTTCTCTTAACTCATGCTTTATTTTGATTTAGTAAAACTATGACTCCAAGACGAGGAAATGGACGGAGGGCCGGCAACACTAACCGATCTGCTCCACCAACTCCAGAAGCCCCTCTGGACAATCAAGTTTCCTAAGAAGAATTTAGAGCAACAATCCAGCTACTGGCTCAGATAGTGACTAATCAAGTGAACCAGCAGGTTGTTTCGGTGAACGCCAATGGGTATGCAGCAGCTGCTAGGGTTCAAGACTTTACCCAAATGAACCCTCCAGCCTTTCATGTATCCAAGGTGGGAGAGGACCCACAGGAGTGTGCCGATGAGGTGTAGAAGATCACCCGGATTATGGGTGTTAGTTCCATAGAGAATGCCGATCTGGCCGCCTACCAATGGAAAGGGGTGGCATAGATTTGGTACGATTAGTGGATGGAAGGGAGACCAGTAGGAGCAGAATTGGAAGAGTGGAAAGAGTTTACCACAACATTCTTAGACAAATTTTTCCCCCAGGAGTTGAGGGAGGCTAAGGTCGCAGAGTTCATGAACTTAAAAAAGGGTAACATGACAGTAGAGGAATATGCATTGGAGTTCACGCGGTTGTCAAGGTATGCTCCAGAGATGGTAGTTGAACCAAGGGCTCGCATAATTAAATTCATCAACGGGGTATCGAACCTAGAACTTAAGGAGTGAAGGATCATGATGCTCTTAAAGGATATTGATCTCTCCAGCCTCATCGTTCATGCCCAGCAGATTGAGGCAGAAATGTTTAAAGATATGGAGAGGGAGAACAAGCGGGATAGTACTAGTCAATCAGATTATGGCCACCAGAGGTCCAGCAGCAGCAGCTGCCCATAGCATCAGCAATAGAGCACTCCAACACCCACCTCAGCCAGCGCCCTTACTTTTCGATCCTGCAAGGATCGGAAGGGTGGAGCGTCTGGCTCTCAGTTCTAGAGTTGCAGTGCGAGAAATCATTATCCAGCTTGCCATAAGTGTGGAAAGAACCATCCAGCTGAATGCCTCCAGGGAAAAGAGGGTTGCTTTGGGTGGGGAAACCTAGGTCACCGGCTAAGGAAGTGTCTGTCCGTGGGATGGGTGTAATCACAGTCTACCACTTCAGCAGCTCCAACAGGCCATCCAGCTCAGCAGGCAAACACTTTAGGTATGGATAGCGGTCAGCGCCAAAACCTCTTTTCTGCTTTGTCCTCTCATCAGGATCACGAGACCTCACATGACGTGGTCATAGGTATGTTACATCTATTCCATCTAGATGTGTATTCCCTACTATACCCAGGATCCACACTATCATTCGTGACTCCCTATGTAGCTGTCCAATTTGAAATCAGTCCAGAAGTCCTCTCAGTACAATTATCAGTCTCCCAGCTGATCTAGTAGAGTTATACATGGTCGATTTCAATCTCATCCTTGGCATGGATTGGAAACACTCCGGTTATGCCTCATTCAACTGCAGTACTAGAGTCGTCAGATTTCAGTTTCCAAATGAGCCAGTTCTAGAGTGGATGGGTAGTAGTTCTGTGCCTAAGGGTTATTTGCTACCTTAAGGCAAGGAAGCTCATTTCTAAAGGGTGCATCTATCACCTAGTATTGGTCAAAGATTCCAGCTCTGAGAAACCAACTATCCATTCAGTTCCAGTTGTTAGAGAATTCCATGTCGTGTTTTCCGAAGATCTACCTAGAGTCCATCCCGAGTGGGAAATAGACTTCAGCATAGACCTTCTCTATTCCTCCTTACAAAATGACTCCAACTGAGCTTAAGGAGTTAAAGGAGAAGCTAAAGGACCTTTTTGATAAGGGTTTCATCAGGCCCAGCATCTCTCCATGGGGTGCTCCAGTGTTATTCATGAGAAAGTAAGACGGTACTCTCAGAATGTGTATTAATTAGCGTCAACTGAACAAAGTTACAGTTAAGAATAGGTATCCCCTACCCAGGATTGATGACTTGTTTGATCATCTTCAAGGAACCAGTTGTTTTTCTAAGGTAGATCTCAGGTCAGGATATCATCTACTTAGAGTCAGAGAATGTGACATACCAAAAGTAGCCTTCAGAACTCGGTATGGTCACTATGAATTTGTGGTTATGTCCTTTGGACCAACTAATTCCCCTACAACTTTCATGGACCTGATGAACAAGGTTTTCAAGTAGTATCTAGACGTGTTCTTCATTGTATTCATTCATGACATTCTGGTATACTCCAGAAATAAGGAAGAACATGCTAACCATCTGATGATGGTGTTACAGATGCTCAGAGACCGCCGGTTGTTCGCCAAATTTAGAAAATGTGAATTTTGGTTGAAGTATGTGATTTTCCTTGGTCACGTGGTCTCGGGTGAGGGTATTCAGGTAGATCAGCAAAAGATAGCAATGGTGAAAGGCTGGACAAGACCTACTTCCCCAACTGATATTAAAAGTTTCCTAGGTCTAGCCGGTTATTACCGATGATTTGTAGAAGGATTTTCCACCATTGCGTCTCCTCTGACCAAGCTAACTCAGAAAAAGGTGAAGTTTCAGTGGTCAGATGCGTATGAGAAGAGTTTCAAGGAGTTGAAGACTCGACTCGCTACTGCTCCAACTTTAATCTTACCAAAAGGAACAAATGGGTTCGTGGTATATTGTGACGCTTCTAGAGTTGGACTCGATTGCATTCTGATGCAGTGGAGTACGGTGATAGCTTATGCCTCCAGACAACTCAATGTTCATGAAAAGAACTATTTGAGTCATGATCTCGAGTGGAAGCAGTGGTGTTCTCTTTGAAGATATGGAGGCATTATCTTTATGGGGCTCACGTGGAAGTTTTCATCAATCACAAAAGCCTTTAGTATATGTTCAGTCAAAAAGACTTGAATTTTCGTCAGAGAAGGTGGTTGGAGAAATTGAAGGATTATGAGATGAGCATGCTATACCACCTAGGCAAGGTCAATGTGGTGGTTGATTCCCTAAGAAGAATGTCCATGTGGAGCATTGCTCATGTTGAAGACGGAAAAGAACTGGCAAAAGATATTTGCAAGTTAGCTTGGTTGGGAGTTCAGTTGATTGACTCAGCCGAGGGTGATGTAGTACTTCATATTGGGTCAGAATCTTCGTTAGTTGTTGAAGTTAAGTCAATGCAGGATGAAGATCCCATACTGCTTAAGCTAAAAGAAGCAGTTCTTAGAAAAGAAGTGGAGGCTTTCTCCAAAGGGGGAGATGGTGCGCTTCGTTACCAGGGCAGACTATGTGTTGTAGACATAGGTGACTTGAGGTAGAAAATATTGGCAGAAGACCACAACTCCCGATATTCTATCCACCCAGGTGCCACTAAGATGTATCGTGACCTACCGGATATCTACTGGTGGAAGACATGAAAAGAGACATAGCAGAATTTGTTGCTAAGTGCCTGAACTTCCAAAAGGTCAATGTGGGACATCAGAGACCTGGGAGTATGACTAAGGATATTAGTATACCCACCTGGAAGAGAGAAGAAGTGAATATGGAATTTATTATAGGTCTACCTCGTACTTGCCAACAACATGACTCGATTTGGGTGATAGTGGATAAGATGACAATGTCAGCACATTTCCTCTAGTTAAAACTACAAACTTAGCCGAGAATTATGTTCCCTTGTCCATTATTTCATATAGAGGTACCCAGTTCACCTCGCATTTCTATAAATCATTTCAAAAAGGACTTGGTACTAAGTCAAGCTCAACACAACTTTTCACCCTCAGACTGATGGACAAAAGGAGCAGACTATTCAGACCTTAGAAGATATGCTGAGAGTTTGTGTGATCGACTTAAAGGGCAATTGGGATGATCACCTACCTCTCATCGAGTTTGCGTACCACAAGAACTACCACTCCAGTATTCAGATTGCCCAAATTGAGGCATTATATGGTAGAAGGTGTAGGTCTCTTATAGGGTGGTTTGAATTTTGTGAAGCTACCTTGAGAAGGCCAGACTTAGTCCATGAAGCTATGAAGAAAGTGAAACTTATCAGGGAAAGGTTGAAAATAGCTCAAAGCTAATAGAAATCCTATGCTGATGTGAGGAGAAAAGAGTTAGAATTTGTCGTAGATGATTGGGTTTACCCGAAAATTTCACCCATGAAAGGGGTGATGAGATTTGGAAAGAAAGGGAAGCTCAATATGCGGTATGTAGGACCCTATAGGATTCTGAGGCGAATTGGCAATATGCCTATTAGTTAGAATTACCCTTAGAGTTAGCATCTGTGCACCCAGTCTACCACGTGTCACTATTGAAGAAGTGCATCAGTGATCCAACCTCAATTGTGCCACTAGACAGTGTGGGAGTGAAGGATAGTCTCTCTTGCGAAGAGGTTCCAGTTCATATCCTAGATCATCAAGTCCGTAAGCTAAGGAACAAGGAAATCGCTTCAGTGAAAGTCTTATGGAGGAACCAACTAGTTGAGGGAGCCACATGGGAGGCAGAAGTAGACATGATGGCTAAATACCCTGATTTGTTCCCTTCCAGTTCAGCTTCAACATCAGGTATTAAATTACTCCTTAGTACTCTATTAAGTTCCATTTTCAGTTCATGTGCCCCAGTTTCATTCATGTCTATGTACGTAAATGTGATTCATGAATTCAACTTAGCCATGTAATGCAGTCTGGGGTCAGTTACTTCGTCACTTTCCAGCTTAAATGGTTCAGTATTTGGTATGATGATTGCATTTCTTAGCTTGTCAGTATGATTTCCCACAGTCGAGGATGAATGTTCCAAAGGGGGATATATTATAATACCCCAAAAGCTCTAAGATCAGACCCGAGGGTGGAATCATATAAAATAGGATTTTCAGCACCAAGTCACAGAGTCACAAGACGAGTCGTTTAGTTAACCGTGGGGTGCACCACGAATCGTTAGGTAACTCATGGGGAGGAGGGTAGACTTGGTTGGAATTTTTGGTTTGGGGTTGACCACGGCTTAGACCACAGGTCATTAGGTTACTCATGGTCATAGGTTGACTTGAAGTGGAAAAATTGGGCAGTGATGGTCACGACTTGGTCACAACGAGTTGTTGGGTACAGTACGAGTCGTGGTGTCCCTCGTGGTGACCCGTTTCCAGTGTTGGCAATAAGTGATGACCACAAGTCGTAGTCAGTGGCGATGTATCGTCAAATCCCTCGTGGGGAATGGATGTGTGATTTTTCTACAAAATTTCCAAGGGCTTTTTTGTAATTTCCTAACCTCCTAGACTCAAAACTACATCATTTTGGGCACTTTTTGCAGAGAATTAAAGGGATAATCGACTAAATCCCTCTCACTTTTACTCTACTCTCGATCTCCCAAAAGTCAGAAGTACGATTTACGCAGTCAGTTCTCCCAGGGCAAGCTAGGGCATTCGACTCTTCTTCTTAGATTCTCAAGAGTTTTCTCCTGGACTTCTACACCAAGTATGTTAGAATTTAGCAAGGGAATTTTCCTTCCCTTGTGCCCCAAAACCCATTGAAAATTTCTTATTAAGTCTTAGCCCTAAGGTTTCGAAATTTTAGCAATCTTTTAGTCAGAATTTGATTAAATTCATGTGAAATGTTGTTCATATTGTTAGCTGCTATATTTTTCCATTATTTAGAGATCATGTTGCTATTTGCTTCCTGTAAAGATAGCTTTATCCCTAACTCTTGAATACAGTAAATTAGAGTCTTGCATGATTAATTAGTTAATCATGCTGCCGGATTCTATCAGTGTTAGAATTCATATATTATCAATATCAGTTGAATTCTCGGTCAGTTGCATGCTAGTCCAGTTTCAGTAAAAATGTTAGAATTTTCAGTATTTTCAGAAATTCAGCTGATCAGTTTAACTATAGTCTTTTCTTGAGATGTCAGTAATGCCTCCTAGATATCAGTTATCAGTTTTCAGTTATCAGTTACCAGATTGTTCTTTAGATTGTTACGACGCTTATAGATAAGCAGCTCTGACCAGTCTTAGAACCACCAGCTTCAGCTTCAGTTTTTTCTTTAAATAGTTACGATGATTCCAAATAAGCAGCTCAGGCCAGCCTTAGAACACCAGTTACGGAATCTAGTCTGATAAGACTCTTAGGGTACTTTCGAATAGGTATCCCTGATTTAGTCTTGGACCCCAGTTTCGAGCTATCAACTTAGTAGTCAGATTAGGACTATCCAGTGGGAGTAGGACTTAGTAGCAAGCGGACCGGGGTTCCAGTGCACCCAGGTTTCAAAAACTATGTTGCCATCGTAGGTTATTTTATTGGCCTAATAACCCTAGATTTGTGATCACCCAGTTCATGCCTTTATACC
>JACEIK010006405.1:69871-91400 GCA_018107945.1 Datura stramonium
CAACATGCTTGAAAATACTCAATTCACTATAAAACATATTTATAAATATGGGTAACTTGAAAATATGCTTTTCGTCAATAATATCTCATCATACTCAAACATTCATCATAAATCTCAACTTTCATGAATTTCTCATAAATAGGCTTTTTGATTTATAAAGCTTGAAACATGATTGTAATTGAAAACAATGTAAAACTTTCCCATAATTCATAATTAATTAATAGAGACACATTTAAACTATACCCATATAGTAAATTAGAAATCTCATGCATTGGGATAAAACTCCATAGAATCGACATAGGAATTTCCATGATTTAGAGAGATATTGGGCATGGGTGTGAACAGATTCACCCATTCATAATCCTACATATCTGAAAGGGTTTGATTCTACTACTTCTCTGATTGCCCAAGGAAGATTTGAAGAAAAACCTTGAAGGATTAGCCTTGATCACCTCTCTAGACCCTTACTCTTGCATGTATGACCAGGAATGACTTAGAATAGATTTTCCCCTCTTAAAACCTACTATTCATAGTTTAAAATGACATAGTTTAGGCCTTGGGATCATTGGAATGATAGAAAAGCCCTTACTATATTCGCAGAAAATAACTGACTGTGAGTCCCAACGAGGGACCGGACGAGTCATCATCCAGGGGAATGAATCGTGGCATTAGTCGTTGAGTGCATTTTCTAACTATTCATCTGAGGATCGTCACAGGGAACCTTACGAGTCATTACTGGTGACCACAACTCGTGGTCACCACTCGTCACCCTCACTATCTAAAGTTCAAATTACCTCCAACCTGCTGAACATGACCCTTCCCACGAATCGTGGTGGTTGACCATGACTCGTGGGGCCTTCTGTAGGGTATATTGCTAGGTCTCCTACACTTTTTTAATCCCCCTTTCCCACGACTGACTCAACGAGTCGTGGGGGCTGACCACGACTCATGGTCAGGTCAGTGGGGACCTTAATTCCCAAAATCTCAAATCACACCCTAAACCTCACCACGAGTCACCTCATGACTCGTGTTCTACCCTATGGGTCATAGAATGACTCATTCTGTGACCTAGTGCCAGATTTCCAGTTTTCTCCATTTCAACTCCCGGGTCTGATCTTTGGGCTCCTAGGCTATTACACTGTACCCTGGTACCCCATCTCCTTCATAATTCATCAATATGGCTGCTAATGTGTCAATAGTCATCATCTCTTCCACAAGCACTAGAAGCTTCTTGTGTTCCATTTGGGTGTTTGCAAAGGTATTTCCCTTGGTGTTGTCCCGAATGAATCACAAAAGAAAGATAAAGATAGCGTAAATGCTTCCGTGTTTTGGCCCTGAGAACTCTGACATCTTCTGAAATTCATCACAAGTGTTGTGGTGTGACTCGCACCTTCTTCCTATGACTCGTACTCTCTATAGTGTCTGAAGTTCTGCAAAGTATTGAATAATCTTCTGAAGTCCACCAACGCTCATGGTACGGTTCGTACATTGATGCCACGATTAGTGAGTCCATCCGTACCAAGAGTCTGCCTTTGTGCAATTTCATCTGAATAATTCCACAACTCCAGTTGGGGATCGTACCATCTTGGTATGACTCGTACTGAGAGTCATATGTTTCCTTCTTCTCACTTCAGCCTTCTAACTTTCATCACGGTCTTCAGTATGCTTATACAATCACGGTACAGCTCGTATTGAGACTTGCACTTTGGCTGATTTTCTGCATTTTAAGGCTTCTTTTACACATCTTTTCTCCAACACTTATTTTCCCTGAAATCAAAGTAAAAGTGACTTATATCCAAATAAACATACCTAAGTCCATGCTATTTTCTCAATTTTAAGCATCTAAAGTGTTGTAAACTCACAGCACATCAGGAAGTGGGTGGGAAAGCACACTCTCCTCTACTGTAGTTATGGCGCTGACGGTGGCCGGCACACTCAATGGTATAGGACACTGGGTAGTAATCACCACATCAATAGTGGTGGTTTCCACAACAACCTTATCAACTACTCTGACTGAATGTGGCTCAGCCAAAGGTTTCTTGCTACCCACAAGCTCTCTCGGGGCAGGGGTGGAGCTCCCCGCTCCTCTAGCTCTTTCCTACAGCTCTAACATATGCTCATCATGAGACTGTAGGCTCTCCACTGTCGCCCATTTGCACTCTCTTCTCTCCCTTTTCTTTCTCTTTTTATTTTATACCCCGAGAATTCAAGAATCAAACCCGAAAGTGAATCAAGAGAAAAACTAGAAAATGTTGCAGCAGTTGCAGAACGGGTCACTTAACGACTCCTGAATAGGAAAATTGAGTCATCAAGTGACTCGTGGGGAAGGCCTGGGATGATGAAGGACTTGAGTTCCTCTCGGGTGATGTAATGACTCGTGGTCAATCACCACGAGTCGTCATGTCAGTTGTGGGGAGGTCATAGAGAAGAATGGTAAAGCTTATCCTGTGTACTTAACAGATGGTACATAATGAGTCGTCGTGAGTCCTACTGACCCGTTAGGAGGGTCGTTACCAAGCCAATTGAATTTTCATGAATGATGAGGCAGTGTACTTGACGGGTGAACCACCGAGTCGTGTTTCCCTAGTAACGAGTCGTCAGGTCATCCATTAGGACCCCCTGACAGTTATTTTCAGCAATTTCATTAAGGGCTTTTCCGTATTTCCTAAGTTCTAAGAGCCTATACTACATATTTTTAAGATCGTAATAGAGGGTTTTAAGCAAAGATAAAACCATCTTAGGCCATTTCTTCATGCATACAAGGTTGAAGGTTTGAAGGGAAGAAATTGAGGAAAATTTCAAGGTTTTCAAGGAGAATCTCAGTTGGGTAATTGGGAAGAGTTAGGATTCTTCAACCAGGTATGTAAGGCTATCAATGGGTGCTTCCTTCCACACCCATGTCCATTCCCTATCAATTTGTGATTTGTTTGTGATGATCAAGTATGGGTCTTCATTTAATTGCATGATTCTTACATTTCTACTCATGGGTATGTTTAAATTGAGTTGATATTGGTGATTTACTGAGCTCGGATGGATTTTATCTTAATTTCTTTTGAAAAATTATTTTTCTAAAATTGAATATAAAGCGTCCATGTATGGGTAGTTCATAATAGAATGTGATGATGATGGAGTAGATGATGAAAAACATGTTTCCAACCTTACCCATGATTTTGATGAAGTTTTCAAAGAAGATTAAATAGACCAAAGTATAATGAAGCTTTGGGTAGTGCCCAATGTTGAGCATGAATGACGATTTTCGTGAATTTACTTTAATACTTCGTTTTGGAGTGAAATCTCCCAAATTATAATGTTTTCAAATGAATTGTATGAGTTCAAGACTGATAAGGTTTTGGGCAAGGCCCTTATGTTGATGATGATGAAGTGATATTTCTAAGTAGGCTTACCACACAATTTTGGAGTAAAGTCTCAAACTATTCTTTGAGCTTGGGTATATGTTGTAGTAAAGCTTCATGGATTCATAATTGAGATGTATGTTGTCATTAGGCTTCATTTCACGTGATTTTGAGTTTAAGCATGATTCTATTCTAAGCTTTGTCGAGATGAAATTGTTGAGCTTCATATCTATATGATGTCTAGTGTATGCATGATTTCATAATGATCTTTTTCAATAGACAATGTTGAGCTTCGTCACTAGACGATGTGGAGCTTCATATTTTTTTGATGTAGAGCATTGCATGTTTTTGTGAGAAGAGTCTAGCACTGAGCGGGCTAATGGTCGACTACCCTATGTCCTAGAACTACACACCAATGTAGGTTGATTCTATTCTATTATTGGGACCTCTCTAGCGAGCTATCCCCGACCTGATTGGCCCCTTTCAGTTTGATATCGATATCATGGTAGCGTATGTAGCCCTGGCAAGGTTTTGGACGACACTACCCACTTGAGTGTAATTGTTGGGACCGCGTAAGCTCTATCGTGGTATGTCGGTTAAGTGACGAGTCTCCCACTGCCTATGTCATTCGAGTTTGCATATCCATTACTTATGATGATTATCTTATGTATTCATGTTTAAAAAGCAAGGTTTGACTCATTGTTCAGCTTTCGATATAAATGTTATGATTTAGCTTTGAGTCATTTGATTTAGTCATGATACTATAAATCCATGCATGACCATGTATAAAATAAGAATGATTTAATAATGAATGCTTGTGATCTTTTCTTACCGTTAAAGGCCATCATACATGTGTTACTTGATTTAAATGATTATTATTTCTCTAGCGGTTTTACTTACCTTGCATACTTGGTACATTCCACGTATTGACAGCATACTTTCTATAATGCATCATTTCATGATACAGGATCGGGTTCTCAGGTTCAGCCCCGTTCGTAGCCTCTTATCAGAGTTAGAATTTGCTTGCTTGGTAAGTCCTCATCCTCCGAGTACTAGACTTTCAATTATTTAAGCGTATTTTCAGTTTCAGTATTTCTGAGATAGTTGGGGGTGTTGTCCCATCAGCTCGTCTAGATTAGAGGCTTATCAGACTTAAACATGTATCCAACTTCAGATGTTCATTTTTTCGTTTTGTTTAGTTAGACTTCCACTGGGTTTTTATGTATGTTTCCTTTATATTTGTTGAATGAGTTAGTGAACGCTTATGCCATGGGTTGACTTGGTGTCTCTCGGGGTCCCTTGTCCTGTGTCTACGATCCGGGTCTCCTCTTGGGTTGTGACATTTTCAACGGCTCCTCATCAACAACTTTCGATGCCCTTTTTTTCCCCTTATCTCCACCAGCTGTTGTCGGAGCACAATATGCCTCAAGATCAAGCTCGGCATCCAAATCAGGAATGGTGGGCACTGCTAGTATGGCCGGCTCTCTGAATGACAGCGACTTGCCTCCGTAGATCCCCCAACTCATCTCTCAAGATTCCCATGTCTGGCTACTCAGCTAAGCACTCATTTAAATAGAGCTCAAAGTAGTCCAACCGACTGTGTAATCCTCTAGCAACCTCCTCTATTCTAACCTTCACTAAAGGCTTGAAGTTCTCCATCATCAAGTTGAACTTTTTCTCGGTCAATGTCAATCTGTTGGCCATCTTCTAGAGAAAATCCTGGGGAACCAAGACATAGCCGGCTAGGACCTGGTTTGAAATAGCCAATGGAGGTGTGGAGAAAGTACTCGGAGCTACCTCTGTGTGTCCAGCCCCTGTAACTGGCATCTCTCTCTGTTGCATGGCCCTTGCAGGCTGTGGTAGTCGTACTACTACTGGTAGTCTAACCCGACTCACCAGTTTCATATCATCCAAAATCAACCCTATATCCATAGTATTATGCCCCACAACCTTAGTATTAATCTCTTTTATAACCCGCACCCCGACGTCTCGTTAAAGTTTTTGGATGAGACTCGGGAATAGGATAGTGGTGCTCAGACTCAAAGCGCGATCCCAAATCTCATCAGTTATCACTCGCAGGATGTTGATGGCATATCAAAACATGATACAAGCTACCAATGCTACTCTGTCGGTGCTTAAGGTATTGTCATTCACTGTCGGTGCCAACTTGTGGTGAACTAGTCTCCAGCAGGACTTCTCTATAAAGTTCAGCGAGGGTTTGGTGACCTACCGAACACTGGTCACCCACTCTACCGCTCCTTATCCTCGGCTATTACCCTCTCTAGCCATCTCACTTGACTTTGCCTCTCCTTATAACCCAGCCAATTTACCCTTTTTAGGGAATTTACTTTGTAGTCGAACTCAGTTGTGGCATTTGGAGCTCTGAACTGCGGCCCATATAGCATCTGTGTGATGGTCCTCTCGAATATATCAACTGCTCATCCCCGGACCATGACACTGCCAAGCCTGGGCTGCTCCTTCAATTTTTGCCCGGCCTTTGTTTTCTGGTCCATTATCACCAAGTAGTTGGCATAGAGCTCCCTAACTACTTCAATTGGGGCTCGTACCATCTTGGTATGACTCGTACTGAGAATCGTATTTTTCCTTCTTCTCACTTCAGCCTTCTAACTTTCATCACGGTCTTCAGTACACTCATACAATCATGGTACAACTCGTATTGAGACTTGCACTTTGGCTGATTTTCTGCATTTTAAGGCTTCTTTTACACATCTTTTCTCCAACACTTATTTTTCCTGAAATCAAAGTAAAAGTGACTTATATCCATTTAAACATACCTAAGTCCATGCTATTTTCTCAATTTTAAGCATCTAAAGTGTTGTAAACTCGCAACACATCAGAAAGTGGGTGGGAAAGCACACTCTCCTCTACTGTAGTTATGGTGCTGACGGTGGCCGGTGCACTCCATGGTATAGGACACGGGGTAGTAATCACCACCTAAATAGTGGTGGTTTCAACAACAACCTTATCAACTAACCTGACTGAATGTGGCCCGCCCAAAGGTTTCTTGCTACCCACAAGATCTCTCGGGGCAGGGGTGGAGCTCCCCGCTCCTCTAGCTCTTTCCTACAGCTCTAACATATGCTCATCATGAGACTGTAGGCTCTCCACTGTCGCTCGTTTGCGCTCTCTTCTCTCCCTTTTCTTTTTCTTTTTCTTTTATACCCCGAGAATTAAAGAATCGGACCCGGAATTGAATCAAGAGAAAAACTTGAAAATGTTGCAGCAGTTGTAGAACGGGTCACTTAACGACTCGTGAATAGGACAAATGAGTCATCAAGTGATTCGTGGAGAAGGCCTGGGATGATGAAGGACTTGGGGTCCTCACGGGTGATGTAATGACTCGTGGTCAATCATCACGAGTCATCATGTCAGTCGTGGGGAGGTCATAGAGAAGAAAGGTAAAGCTTATCCAGTGTACTTAATGGATGGTACCTAATGAGTCGTCGTAAGTCCTAACGACCTGTTAGGAGGGTCGTTACCAAGCCAATTGAATTTTCATGAATGATGAGGCAGTGTACTTGACGGGTGAACCAATGAGTCGTGTTTCCCTAGTAACGAGTCGTCAGGTCATCCATTAGGACCCCCTGACAGTTATTTTCAGCGATTTCAGTAAGGGCTTTTCCGTAATTCCTAAGTTCTAAGAGCCTATACTACATCTTTTTAAGCTCGTAATAGAGGGTTTTAAGTAGAGATAAACCCATCTTAGGTCATTTCTTCATGCATGCAAGGTTGAAGGTTTGAAGGGAAGAAATTTAGGAGAATTTCAAGGTTTTCAAGGGGAATATCAGTAGGGTAATCGGGAAGAGTTAGGATTCTTCAATCCCAGGTATGTAAGGCTATCAGTGGGTGCTTCCTTCCACACCCATGTCCATTCCCTATCAATTTGTGATTGGTTTGTGATGATCAAGTATGGGTCTTCATTTAATTGCTTGATTCTTACATTTCTACTCATGGGTTTGTTTAAATTGAGTTGATATTGGTGATTTACTGAGCTCGGATGGATTCTATCTTAATTTCTTTTACAAAATTATTTTTCTAAAATTGAATATAAAACGTCCATGTGTGGGTAGTTCATAATAGAATGTGATGATGATGGAGTAGAAGATGAAAAACATGTTTCCAAACTTACCCATGATTTTTATGATGTTTTCAAAGAAGATTAAATGGACCCAAGTATGATGAAGCTTTGGGTAGTGCCCAATGCTGAGAATGAATGGCGATTTTCGTGAATTGACTTTATTACTTATTTTGGAGTGAAATCTCCCAAATTATAATGTTTTCAAATGAATTGTATGAGTTCAAGCATGATTAGGTTTTGGTAAAGGCCCTTATGTTGATGATGATGAAGTGATATTTCTAAGTAGGCTTAACACACGATTTTGGAGTAAAGTCTCCCACTATTCTTTGAGCTTGTGGTATGTGTCGTAGAAAAGCTTCTCATATGCATGGATTCATAATTGAGATGTATGTTGTAATTAGGCTTCATTTCATGTGATGTTGAGTTTAAGCATGATTCTATTCTAAGCTTTGTCCAGATGACATTGTTGAGCTTCATATCTATATGATGTCTAGTGTATGCATGATTTCATAATGAGCTTTTTCAATAGACAATGTTGAGCTTCGTTTCATACGATGTTGAGTGTATGCATGATTTCATGTTGAGCTTCGTCATTAGACGATGTTGAGTTTCATATTTATTTTATGTAGAGCATTGCATGTTTTTGGGAGAAGAGTCTAGCACTGAGCGGGCTAAGGGTTGACTACCCTATGTCCTAGAACTACACACCAACGTAGGTTGATTCTATTCTATTATTGGGACCTCCCTAGCGAGCTATCCCTGTCCCGATTGGCCCCTTTCAGCTTGATATATATATATATCATGGTAGCGTCCGTAGCCCTGGCAAGGTTTTGGACGGCTCTACCCACTTGAGTGTAATAGTTGGGACCGCGTAAGCTCTATCGTGGTATGTCGGTTAAGTGACAAGTCTCCCACTGTCTATATCATTCGAGTTTGCATATCCATTACTTATGATGATTATCTTATGTATTCATGTTTAAAAAGCAAGGTTTGACTCATTGTTCAGCTTTTGATATAAATGTTATGATTTAGCTTTTAGTCATTCGATTTAGTCATGATTCTGTAAATCCATGCATGACCATGTATAAAATAAGAATGATTTCATAATGAATGCTTGTGATCTTTTCTTACCCTTAAAGGCCATCATACATGTGTGACTTTTTATAAAAGACTATTATTGCTCTAGCGGTTTTACTTACCTTGCATACATGGTACATTCCACGTATTGACCACATACTTTCTATGATGCATCATTTCATGATACAGGGTCGGGTTCTCAGGTTCAGCCCCGTTCGTAGCCACTTATCAGAGTTAGAATTTTCTTGCTTAGTAAGTCCTCATCCTCCGAGTACTAGACTTTAAATTATTTAAGCGTATTTTCAGTTTCATTATTTATGAGATAGTTGGGGTGTTGTCCCATCAGCTCGTCCAGATTAGAAGCTTATTAGACTTAGACATGTATCCAACTTTAGATGTTCATTTTGTCGTTAGTTTGAGTTAGACTTCCGCTGGGTTTATATGTATGTTTCCTTTATGTTTGTTGAATGAGTTAGTGAATGCTTCTGCCATGGGTTGACTTGGGGTCTCTCAGGGTCCCTTGTCCCATGTCTACGATCCGGGTCTCCTCTTGGGTCGTGACATTTTCAACGTCTCATCATAAACAACTTTTGAGGCCCTCTTTTCCCCCTTATTTCCACCAGCTGTTGTCGGGGCACAATATGCCTCAAGATCAAGCTCAGCATCCAAATCAGGAATGGTGGGCACTGCTAGTATGGCCTGCTCTCTGAATGACAGCGACTTGACTCCGTAGATCCCTCAACTCATCTATCAAGATGCCCGTGTCTGGCTACTCAGCTAATCTCTCATTGAAATAGAACTCAAAATAGTCCAACCGACTGTGTAATCCTCTAGCAACCTCCTCTATTCTAACCTTCCTCAAGGCTTGAAGTTCTCCATCATCAAGTTGAACTTTTTCTCGGTCAATGTCAATCTGTTGGCCATCTTCTAGAAAAACTCCTGGGGAACCAAGACATAGCCGGCTAGGACCTGGTTCGAAAGACCCAATGGAGGTTGGAGAAAGTACTCGGAGCTACCTCTGTGTGTCCATCCCCTATAGCGTGCATCTCCCTCTGCTGCTTGGCCCTTGTAGGCTGTGGTAGTGGAACTACTACTGGTAGTCTAACCCGACTCACCGGGTTCATCTCATCCTGAATCAACCCTATATCCATATTCTTATGCCCCACAACCTTAGTATTAATCTCCTTTATAACCCGCACCCTGACCTCTCTGTAAAGTTTTTGGATGAGACTCGAGAATGGGATGGTGGTGCTCAGACTCAAAGAGCGATCCCGAATCTAATCAGCTATCACTCGCAGGATTTTGATGGCGTATCAAAACATGATACAAGCTACCAATGCTACTCTGTCAGTGCTCAAGGTATTTTCATTCACTCTCGGTGCCTATTTGTGGTGAACTAGTCTCCAGCAGGATTTCGCTATAAAGTTCAGCGAGGGTTTGGTGACCTACCGAACACTGGTCACCCACTCTACCGCTCCTTGTCCTCAGCTATTACCCTCTCTAGCCATCTCACTTGACTTTGCCTCTCCTTATAACCCAGCCGATTTACCCTTTTTAGGGCATTTACTTTGTAGTCGGACTCAGTTGTTGCATTTGGAGCTCCGAACTGTGGCCCATACAGCATCTGTGTGGTGGTCCTCTCGGAGATATCAACTGCTCATCCTCGGACTGTGACACTGTCAATCCTGGGCTGCTCCTTTAATTTTTTCTTGGCCTTTGTTTTCTGGTCCATTGTCACCAAAAAGTTGACATAGAGCTCCCTAACTAATCTACAACTATAACTTTCAAGGGTCCGAGCCACCCATTTTTAAACCCATAGAAGTTGAAAATCCTCTTCATCTCCTCGACCTTATTTAGTGCACCAATCAGGATATGCAGTTCCTCCTAGATACTTTGCTTGGGGTGCTTCTTGGAGGTGAGAGCAAGACCCTTCTTGTAGATTTCCTGAGCACCTGGCATATGCCACCTCACTGTCCTACTCTATGGAGGCGGAGTCTGATCATCCTCGTCCTCGGCAGCCTCTTCCTCAGACCCAGACTCATCATTCCACTCTTCAGGATGGGCATCCTCAAACCCTTCCTTAGCATTCGAGCCACTACCGGACTTTTGATCCTGATCACCTGCTCCCTCCTCAAACTGGGGAGCATTTGCCGGAGCGGTGGATGTAACTTCGACCCGAGCCTTGGCATGTTCCCTAGTGGTCTGTGTCTTATTAGAAGCAGTGGTATCAATTTGGTATTCCTCCATCGGACCACTAGGGCTGTTCTTTTCCTTTCGGAGTCTGAGGGCTCATCTGCCAATGCCCTCCGTGCAGCACTTTCAACACAGGCTCCTTTCACTTGGGAATTCTCGGTTTCTCTCTTCTTCTTGTCATGGTACTTGTGGAGAAAAAGGTTAGTATGTATGCTCTTAGAAAAAGAAAGAAAG
The DNA here is from genome assembly GCA_018107945.1 of Datura stramonium. Taxonomy (NCBI): domain Eukaryota; kingdom Viridiplantae; phylum Streptophyta; class Magnoliopsida; order Solanales; family Solanaceae; genus Datura; species Datura stramonium. Next base: position 80,828 of record JACEIK010006405.1, read on the forward strand.
AATATTATTCTTAGTACTTCACCACGAGTCATTAGTACAAGTCGTACCTAGGTGGTATGATTTGTACTAAGACTCGTGGTACGATTCGTACTAAGACTCGTAGTACTATTTGGCACTGTCATGACTCAATTGTACGACTCATACCATGTTGGTACGATGCGTACTACTAGTTGTAGGAAGGATTCCAGTAATTTATGACTTTCAGTATTTTTGTATGACTCATTTTTCTCTTTATAATTATAAAGAGGTTGCATTTCATTATCACACAATCTCTTGAAAAAATCTTTTTTTGTCCAATGAAATCTTCAGGGTAAATCAATGCAATTTAGGATGAATCAATGAGAGCACATCAATTCAAATCCTGAGTTGTGGATCTTAGTTAAGTTCTACTAGTCCTACCAAGGGTCGTACTGTTTCTTTTGAACTTGACCCTTTTCTGATTCTTGGTATGACCACTAGGTACAACTTGTAGTGAGATACCACGGGTCGTACTAGGTTCCGTACAATAACTTTCCTCTTTAATGTCCTGGACAGTCCCAACGGATCATCATACGAGTCGTGGTATGAAACCACGAGTCATAGGATGGTCGTGAAGCCTATCCCCACCCTATATAGTGTCAGTTATGCAGGTAATCACTATCTCTTTTAAATCAAACATATTTTTAGGGGTGGTTAATCAGACTTCACCACCCCATTGATTCATATAACACATGACTTCATCTATCCAATCTATCCTCATAATTTCAATTTTCCATTTTAGTTCCTTCACTCCAAAACTAAGGTCATTGAGTTTCATACACTCCAAAACCCAGCAGAGCATATCACACATCCCCCACTTATCACATTCCTCCATTCACATTCTTTTATGGAGGAATCACAGTGGTGGTTGATGTTGCCCGAGCGCACGCAAGTGCACGTGGTTATCAAGTAATATAGAATTATTAAGTCCAGATATCATACCCACAGGGACTTGTCAATTTAATTGATATAAGGTTTATACTTTAGTTTCACTAATATACAAAATAGATAAAATGAAGAATGGTTTGGAAAATTAAACTACTAAAACATCAAATATAAAATTAACTAAAAACAATTGTAAGCTTGATTGTATTTCGATGATGGTGAAAGACTAGGGCAATAGCACTTGGTTGGTTTCACATAGAGTTTTCAAGACATAATTAAACTGGCATGATTCTTCGTATAGTTGTTAGTTACAAATTATTATCTCATTCCTTGCAACTATCGCTATCATCCAAGAACTATTTCATGACCCCTAATGCCTATATCCCTATGGTTGCAGGAGAACAATAAAATGGAGATTATGCCTACTAGTATTTCAACTAAACAGGGTTGAAGGGTATATCCCTTTCCTCAACAAAAAATTCTATTCTATCACCAATAGGTTCTAGTGTCTTTAAATTTCCATTCTGTATTTATTTTTAACCCTTTCGATTCCCTTTCCCAGGTTCAATTGAAATCCAACAGATAACTTACAAGGTGATCAATCTCATAAATAATAAATTAACACAAATAAATACAAACAACCATCACTGAAGAATCAAAATCAAATTTTATTAGTCTTTCAAACAATCAACCATTCACCATGGCCAAAACACTAGAATATAAATTTAGCCACTCATAGACAAGCAGAAAAACAAATACTTAGTCATCATCATACGAAAATATGAAGTAAAGAAGAGAAAAACCTAGTTGTAGAACTGTCTTCCTTCCAAACGGCTTACAAGCTTTCATAAATGTACTATGGAATGTAAAATATGAACTAAGATCGATAAAACATGATAAAAACCTCCCTACAAACGACCTAAGGAATGTATGTATAGATGAGCCTTCAAATGACGTTCCTTCCCTTCAAAACTTGCCTTTAAAATAAGTATTTTCTACCCTGGAAAGGCCTTGGCGCGCCGCCCCACATATCTCACCGTAGACTTAGTCAAATTCCCAATAATTTCAGCTCTGGACAAGGTCTAGCACGCCTCCCCATGTATCTCACCAGCTTTGGCTTATTTTCTTCTGAAGTTTGGGCTTGGGCGCGCCGCCCCACCTATCTCACCAAGATGTTCGTCAAATATTTCTAAGTTTGAACCCTTCGGACACGAGGCACCACTCATTTTGCCTAGATTTTTAAAGTGAAAATCTTCTGAAGTTCAAGAGCTGGCGTGTATAGCACCAACTTGAAGTTTTGTTTACTGAAGTTTGGGACTTGATGCACGGTGCCAGCCATAGCATCAGGTCCTTCAGCTCCTCAAATCTTCACTCCTTCAATCATTTTAAGCCCATTTTGCTTAGCTTCCTGCTCAAATCAACTCAAATCATTTTTTATCACATAAAATACACATACACATGAATCTATGCATAAATTAAGGATTATGAACTCAAAACATGACCAGATATGGGTAAAAACATGGAAAATGGGCATAGAAATATGCCCAACATCACCGCCCCACACTTAAACCATTGTTCGTCCTCGAACGATCCTTAAAAACATACCTAAACTCATGTTTCACCATCACACTTGACACCTCTATCAACTCTTACTCAACCAACTAGCATGGATCATTCATAGAGTGGTCTATCATAAGCAACACAATTTCATCAAATACATATGCAGGCTTCACACTCAAGATTACACAACCTCTATAACTAACTCATCTTTTTCAACACAAAGGACCAACATGATTAAGCGTGACACATTTAGCAAGTAGTACACCAATTTAGACCTTTTGTGCCCCTCACTTTTAGTAATGTTACTCTCTCAAATTCATTAATGTAATGACATGGAAAACAATAAGTAAGGCACACTCACACTCACAACTTATGTAATGTGCATATGTAATCATACCATAGGCTTGCCTGTCATGTACGTTAAGACTACCTAATTATTTTAAGATATTAAGATCATAAGGACTTTTCTCGGTTGTAATTTCGGCTAAGGGAAGGGTCGAATTTATATTTTGGTTTACAATAACTACCACCCTAAGCACTTTTAAGACATATTTCACTTTTCTTGTCCACCACCTTTTTCCTTTCTTCTTCACCCTTCATCTACTCACCCTTGTCTTTTCTTTTCATGCCCCATTCTTCATTACTTGACTTCTAGTTTCCTACTCATAGAATAACTAAGAATGTTGTAATTAAAGCTCTCTTTTTCAATTACCTAGCATCAAGTGAGCAACACAATTTTTATGGGCACCCCTTCTTCTCACTTTTCTTTTCTTACCACAATTTTTTTTTTTTTTTTCCCTTGCAATATATCTTGGTGGACCTTAACATCCAAGTCTCAAAGTGCCTAAGACTACTTTGGATAAAAAATCTGAGGTCTCACAAAAAGAGGGATTAAGCTACTTTTGTGGCTAAGAACGAATAAGGCTTTTAGGCTCAAAGGGGGTAACTAGGGAGAATAAATAGGAAGGTAAAACAACTTTAGGGAAAAATATAGTTTATTCAAAGAAATATCTTGATCATCTCTCAACTCCCTACTAACTAGTTGTCCTACACACATTGATGCAAGTTCTAGATTCTACAAATATATACACACAAAGCAATTAAGCTCACCTCTCATAGAAGCAAGAATCTAATCAGTTTATAAAGCTACACATTCACACAATCATATTGAATGAGAAGTTTATTCATAATTGATCCCTAAGGATATATTTTGAGTCAAATTAAAGAGATATGTGTGTCTCTCATTGATTCTTAGTCATCCAATCAAGATGACCATTCTATTTACTCCAACATAGCAACTAAGCAGAATATCAACAAGCGTACAAGAAGATGACCTATGACTCAATACTAAAAGATAAAAAAATGTGATGAATCTTCCCTTAAAACGTTCGTCATCCATATATCATAGGGAAATGTCATTACTCTTATGATGACAACAACTCCTAAACAAAATAAAAAAAACTGCCTCCAAAATAAAGCAACTAAATGTCATATGATCAAGACGAACACAAGTCAGAATATCTCAGGCTTCCAAGTCAAAATCACCATACTAGCTATTACAACCCATGACCTATGAATAATCAAGCTACTACTATGAGGAATCACATAATAATGCTATGACCTGCTAAAAATATAGTATTCAAAGAATAATACGAATCTATCTTTCCTCCACCCTACACTTAAAAAGGTGCACTATCTTTTGCACACACAATATCATATAATAAAGGGAGAGAAAGGAACTTATTGGGTCACTAAGCATCATACTTTGTATTGTACTCCTCATCTTCATTATCATCTTCACCATCAACCTGCATGGAGCTCATAGTAGAATCATCCTCCTCATCCATATCTAGGTCATCAACACCGTTAATAAGGATTGTGGCCTCATCATCATCAAGAGGCTCCTCAAAGGATAGGAGCACTCGGCACATCAACATAGCACTCTCCGTGAGTGGATACCGTGCCTCTAAAGTTGTCATCTCTTCTGCAGTAGCAATTCGACCTCCTCGCTTCAGCTGTAATTCCAGCATCCTAAATGTACGACCCTACCAACTCTCATCATGGGCTTGGCGATCAGGCATAGTAAGAAGAGGGCCTATGGAAGGGACAATCTTTTTCACCTTTGTGACTTCCATCATCTTTCCAGCCAGGTGTCATGCCAAAGGTAAGACAAGGTCTGTATCCTCCTCCTCAATACCTACCTCTCTCAAGAATATGGTCAAGAGACTACTATGACAATATTTCTATCTACAATTGTCTTGTGATCTTCTCATATTGTCACGAATCACATAACAAAAGTTGACCAGTATTCCCTTCATCAACATGTATACTAAGACGATCTGCTCTCGAGTTACCTCTGTCATATGTGTCCCAGGGAGTAAGACAGCACACACCAACTTCACCCACACCGTTTCCTTCCTATTCAAATAAGCAAACACAAGTGTGGAATGAGTGCCATATGATCCCTCACCCATCGTGCAGATAAGTGCTCACCACATAAAGTGTCACGGATGTCTCTATATGGAGGCTTCTCCAGCAAGATGAAATACTCCAAAGGGTCTACTATTGGTGTCTCTAAGAAGGCATTAAACCTTTTAGCTGTGAATCACACCACCTGACCTCTGATCTTTACCTTAGTGCTCTCTCCGAATGGGTATCCCAGTTTGCATAGAACTCCCTCACCAATGTGAGGTTGCACCTCTCCTGCTCATTGAAGATGTAACCCGCTCCCAACTCTCATATCTTGTACCGAATGTTCGGGAACTCAAGTGCCAAGCGGCCCTCATCTATCCAATTTTTAGGTACATACTTGGCTTCTTTTTTAGTGTTAAACCAAGTAAGACCATGAGGCTCTACCACTTTTGCTCCAAATCTCCTTGCGGGGTTGGCTTTGGAAGCTAAATAACTAGCCCCCTTTTTTGCCCTTCCTAGTCCTCTTGAGGCTTAGGTCCGCAACCACCACCTCCTTTCCTTTTGATGCCATGATATCTGTCAAGAAAAAATCAAGAACTTCACAAAAATACTTCATGAACAAAATGGCTAACTAACTAAGTGTTGAAGGTGCAAAATCCACCCTACACTTAATTTTCTAGCATACGTGCGAGAATTTGTCAAATGGAGTACTCAAGACTTCCCCCATCATTATCCCATCTCAAAAATTCAATTTAATTTACTAACTTCATACTACACCAAGTTCATGAATTTTTCTTTTTTTCAACTCTTTTTTAGCTTTTAGATTTTCAAGAATGCTTCACCTAGGCCATCCCTCTCACTTTTCCTCCTCTAATTTATAATTCAAGTAATTCATGTATGAAAGTAGCAATATTCAATTCATGCAACAATAAACCATTAATTTTCTACCATTAAACATGAATTATTCATGAACTTTTCAACAACTCAAGAATTTATCACATTCAAGAATTCAAAGCTCATGTATTCTCTCTCTCTGCAATTAATGCATCTACCCACCAATATTCAAGAATTCAATTCACCAACCCTCATCATCCCCACAAGTTTAAACCACCATACTCAACCAAGAATTAAGCTACCCAACAAAGATAACATACTATCATAGAAGTATTTAAGACTTTAAGCTTATTAAACCCAAAACATGAAATTCAAGCTTTTCACCAAAAATTGTGATTTGGGTTCTAAATTTTGGGAAAGGATGGTATGGGAGAATTCTTGCATCATTAATTAAACAAGAAAGAAGATATATACTTACTTTAATTAAAGATGGGAGCTTCACCAAATTGTTGGAGAAGACAACAATGAAGGGGAGAGGGAAATGGGACTTGTGACTTAAGAAAAGAGAGGGAGAGAAATATTTGCTTTTTTTCAACTTTTTGAGGAAAAAGGATGAATGGGACTTCAAATAAAGAAGTGGGCATGGGCTTTTATGTAATTTTAAGGTCTTTTCAGTCAACATTGACTCAAATTGACCAAAACTTTTCGTCCATCTAGTCTCTGGCGCGCTGCCCCTCTGTCTCACCACAAACATAAAAAAAAAATTCCTCTAGAGACAGGAGGTTGTTGCTATGTGCCACCCATAGCCTCACCTGTCAATAAAAAAATTTCTTCTAGGATTTAACTCCTAGCGCCCCACGCCAGGCATCTCACTCCAGACTTACACTTTTTAGCTCAATGTCCCAGCTTGTTTTTGCCTCTTATGCCCTGTTCGTCTCTACAAAACAAAGAAAAATATAAAAAAATGTTAAAAGGATGGGTTTCCTCCCAATCAAGGCCTGATTTAATTTCACGACATGACATTCATGGGTTGCATCCCATGCAGCGCCTGATTTAATATTGCGCACGACTATGGTCCCTGTCAGTCCTTCATTGGAGTGGACTTATGACCATACTAGGGATCTACTAACTGCACATGCAACACATGCTGCTCCACTAACTGATTAGAACCTTCAAGTTCTTCAGTTGGCTTCACTGTGAAGTCCTCATAGTGAGGTGACATTCTTGCCGCTCTGAACACTTCAAACACTGCCTCCTGACCATCTACTCTCAGAGAAATCTTTCCTGACTTAACATTCATGACAACATCGATGGTGGATAAAAATCCTCTACCAAAAATGAGGGGAACTGCTACATCTACCTCATAGTCCAGGATTATAAATTCCATCGGCAGGATGAAAGTTCGTACCTTAATCAAGACATCTTCAATGATTCCTTCAAGATAGGCCAGAGACCGGTCCACAAGCAGCAACATCACTATGGTAGGATGTGGTTCACCTAATCCCAAAGTTCTAAACAGGGATGTAGGCATCAAATTAATGCTCGCACCCAAATCACATAAGACTGAACCAACTTCCTTACTCCCAATAGTGACATGGATAGTGAAGTTGTCGGGGTCCTTTAGATTTTTAGGAATTTTGTTCTTGATTCGGTAACTGCACTCTTCCCTAAGAGCCATGGTTTCAAACTCTATATGCCTCCTCTTATTGGCCACAATTTCCCCGAGATACCTAGCATACTTTGGGACTTCCTACAAAAGCTTCACCAATGGAATATTCACATGAACCTGCTTTAACAACTGAAGAAACTTACTACAAGTTGTGCCCTCTGTCTTATTCTTCAACCTTTAAGGGAATGGAGGAGGTTGTCTAGCTACCACAATCTTCGGTTGTGGCTTGCTATACTCACCCACCTCAGTCTTGGAACTCACAACCTGTTCCTTATCAACTTTTTATTTTCTAGGGATAGACTCACCCAATTCTTTACTACTGCACAAGAAGATTGGCCTCACATTTTCTTGGGGTTCTTCGTGGTGTTACCTCAGAGTTTCCCCTGTGGTCTATTGTTCTACTGTAGAGCCAATTGCCCCATCTTCCTATCAAGCTCATGGATGGACTTTTGCATTTCATTAACCACTTGCATATTCTACACCATCCATTGCTTCATTTTATACTCAAGAGAACTTCTCTACTGATGGCCTTATGACCTTTGATAAGTGTTCTGGGTCCTTGGAAATTTTGATTTCATCCCCATGAGGGATTTGCTCTATTCCGTTACCCCTGATTATAGCCACTACCTGCAAAACCTCCACTATGAGCTTGCTATCCCACAAAGTATACAGACTCAGGATTTAGAGGACAACCTAAATAGGCATGGCTTTCTCCACACGCCTCACATGATGGTGGTGGGGTTTGCACCTGTTGTACCTATTGTACTTGGCTTCGTGCTAGTGTGGTTACCAACTTATTGATTGCATTCACCAGCTGGCTAATGTTTTCCCTGATTGTCGCAACACCATCCACCTCAAGCTTTCCCGACACCTTTACTGCTGCAAATCCTTTGCCTGAGTCTTGATGATCCTGACTCCCTGCACTCATGATGTTCAAGAGAGCCTCAATTTCATCATAACTTTTGGATAGAATCTGTCCCTGTGCGGTAGCGTCTAGGAGTATCTTCAACTCGGGCTTCAGACCCTCTATGAAGTTGTGCCCAATTATCTCCTTAGGTTGCATGTGGTGTGGACCAATCCCTCAAGTAACCCTTGTAATATTCCCATACTTGAGCTAGCGTTTCTCTATATTTCTATATGAATCCGAAGATCTTTCCTCTCAGTTCTTTAGTTCTTCTCGAAGAGAAAAATCAGTTGATAAACTTATTAGAGAGGATCTCCCAAGTAGTGATGGAACCTGCAGGCTCATTTTGAAGCCACTCCTTGGCTTCCCAAATCAGTGAGAATGGAAACAGAGTCAACTTTACATATTCATCTGACACGTTTTGGTAGTAGAAATTTTCACTCTGCTCTACGAACGTCATCAGATGGCTGTTGGGATCCTGGTGCGGCTTGTCCTTATATTGGAAAGTATTTTGCACCAACCGCACAATACCTTCTTTCAGCTCAAAGTTTTTAGTGATGGACAGTTTTACGATCGCTTTAGAAGCGTTCTGCAAATTAGGCCTAGAAAAATTCATCACTAGAACTCTATCATTCTCTTCACCTGTGGCTTGCCCAATGATTTCCATAGCTAAACTTTGAAAGGCTATCTCTATTTCAGGAATAGGAGAAGCCAAAGGTGGTCCCTGACTTCTCATACTTTGCAAACACTAAGGCAAACAACCCTGTGAACTTCAACAAAAACAAGAAACAAACGTAAAATATAGATTAGTGAAACAAAATACTAACCTACAAATGATTAAACAATATTCAAGTCCCCAGCAACAGCGCCAAAAACATGATGTCACCCAAGGGCATGCAAGCGCACGTGGTCGTCAAGTAATATAGGATTATTAAGTCTAGAGATCTCGTACCCACAGGGACTAGTCAATTTAATTGATATAAGGTTTTCACTTTTACTTCTCTAACCTACAAAACAGTTAAAATAAAGATTGGTTCGGAAAATTAAACTACTAAAACTTTAAATATAAGATTAACTAAAAATAATTGTAAGCTAGATTGTTTTTAGATGAGGGTGAAAGACTAGGGCAATGGTACTTGATTAGTTTCAAGTTGAGTTTTGAAAACATAATTAAACTGGCATGATTCTTCCTATGGTTGTTAATTGCAAGTTACTATCTCATTCCTTGCCACTATCCCGAGGATCCAAGAACTATTTCATGAACCCTAACGCCTATATCCCTATGGTCTTAGGGGAGAACAATGAAACTACGATTATGCCTACATGTATTTCAACTAAACAGGGTTGAAGGGAATATCCCTATCCTCAACAACAACTTCTATCCTATCACCAATGGGTTCAAGGGTCTTTGAATTCCTGTTTTGTATTTATTTTTAACCCTTTCAAATCCCTTTCCCAAGTTCAATCAAAAGCCAACAGATTACTTATAAGGTGATCAATCTCATAAATAATAATTTAACACAAATAAATACAAACAACCATCATTGAAGAATCAAAACGAATTTTAATAATACTTTCAAACACTCAACCAATCACCATGGACAAAACCCTAAAATATAAATTTATCCACTCATAAACAAGCGAAAAAACAAATACTTAGTCATCATCATACGAAAATACGAAGTAAAGAAGAGAAAAACCTAGTTGCAGAAATGTGTCTTCCTTCCAAATGGCTTACAAGATTTCATAAATGAACTATGAAATATAAAATATGAACTAATATNATCGTTTTTGCCTTGTTTATCCAACAATGTTTGTACATTCTCATGTAAATTGTAGGAAAGTGTGAATTTATACTAACCAACATGATTAGCATTGTTTTGATGGAAAAATGGACTTTTATGGAGCTAAGATGCATGTTGGGAGGAATCGGAAATGGACCCGGGAGCAAGCAAGGAATTGGCCAAGGAAAGCAAGAAATAAAGAGGCTCCGCGATGGAGCCGTGTCACGCTGCCATCGCGGATGCAGTCTATCCGGAAGATTTAATTGGCAAATATTTCCAGAGAGGGTCCGCATTCGTGTCGTGGCACGTTGGACCTAATTACCTGGAACTTGACATTCTAGTGAAGGTGCGCGTTCGCACCGTGTCACATTGGGCAAGCTCCGTGTTGCATGCCGTGCCACGTTGGTGATAATTACCTGGACGACCAAATTCCAGAGAGCTTCCGCATTTGCACCGTGTCACGGAGGCAGTGCTTCGCGATGCACTCCGTGACACGTTGCTTGTTAT